>JAMKCH010001389.1:0-208483 GCA_023653785.1 Ophioderma brevispina
TTAGTAATTCGTTTGAACGGATTACTAATTCCCGTTTGAACGATTTAGTAATTAGTGTGCACAATTTAGTTAATTCGTTTGAAAACGGATTACTAATCAGTTTGAACGTTAGTAATTCGTTTGAACGGATACTAATCGTTAGAACGATTTAGTAATTCGTTGAACGGATTACTAATTCCGTTTAAACGGATTACTAATCCGTCTGAACGATTAGTAATTCGTTTTTTTTTTTAAACAATTTAGTAATTCGTTTGAGAGGATTATAACTCGTTTGAACGATTTAGTAATTCTTTAGAAGGATTACCAATCCATTTGAACGATTTGTAATTAGTTGAACGGAATTACTAATACGTTTTTTGAACGGATTACTAATCCGTTTTAACGGCTTACTAATCCGTTTTAACGATTTTAATAATTCGTTTGAAAAATTTTTTAGTAATTCGTTTGAACGTGATTACTTAAACCGTTTTTTGAAGATTAGTTTGTCGTTTGAACGGATTACTGTCCGTTTGAACGATTTAGTTAAGTAATTCGTTTGCACGGATTGTAATCCGTTTGAACGATTTAGTATTTTAGTATTCGTTTGAACGGATTACTATCCGCTTGAAGATTTAGAATTCGTTTTAAACAATTGAGTAATTCGTTTGAACGATTGCTAAACCGTTTGAACGATTAGTAATTCGTTTGAACGGATACTAATCCGTTTGAACGAGTTAGTATTCGTTTGAAACGGATGACTAATCCGTTTAACCGGAGTACTAATCCGTTAAACGATTACTAATCCGTTGACCGATTTAGTAATCGTTTGAACGGATTATATCGATTTGACGATTATTAATTCGTTTGAAGGAATTACTAATTCGTTTGAACGATTAGATCGTTTGACAATTTTAGTAATTCGTTGAACGGATTACTAATCAGTTTGAACAATTTAGGTTTAGTAATTCGTTTGAACGGCTTACTAAACCGTTTGAACGATTAGTAATTCGTTTGAACGGATTATACCGTTGAACAATGTAGTAATTCGTTTGAACGGATTAGTGAAAGAAAAATACATTTTACGATGTCCCATTAGGGGCTCCGTAATTATTAAAAATAGGCATATGTGAAATATATCATGGAAACATCATTATTTGAAACTGACACCATGACAAAGATAGTTGTTAAGCTGATCTAGTGTGACACTCCTGTGTCCTTTTGTTTCGAAATTTAGCGTTAAGTAGCATAAAATTTGGTAAAAATGAAATTGCTAGTTTCACAAATTTTAGGAGATTTTTTCTTATACACCTTTTAAAAACCATCGCTTTACAAGAAATACAATGTGTATCGACATACTAGTTGCCCGTGTTGACCAAAGTCGTACTACCAGTTACGACTTATTGCACTCAACAGAAATTCACTTGTGAGTGCAGAAGTCGTATCTACACTAAATAGGCCTATTTAGCTTGATAACTCTGTAATATATTGAGACGGCACATGAATGTATATCAAATTAACGTAATGATCTACGTTTCATATTGATAAATAAACTCAATTTCACCAAAAAAGTCAGTTACGACTTTGTTGCCACAGTCACCATGACGGACGAAAAATCTTTATTAGCTTGGTTTTGCAATAGTATTAATTGTTTTACAGACCATGTCCTCCTCGTGAGCTATTTTAACCCATAACTATAATATGGAACAACATCAATTTGTTTGGTTTTATAATACCACTTTTCATTTCGCTTAACAATACCACCATTGCGGAAAACCATAGCTTTTGTTTTGTCCATATTTACTCCCAATCCCATATATCCCATAGTCCGCTCAAGCATTTTAACATATTCTGAAGTTCATATGGGTTATCACAAGCAAACAATATCATCAGCATACATTAGGCATGGAATATCAATGTCGTCTATTAGAATACCACGGTGTTTTCTTGTAAAGTGGTCGATAAGCCCATTTATAAAAAATGAGAAAAGTTGAGAGAAGTTGCAGCCTTGTCTTAGACCATTTACAGTAAAAAAACTCTTACACCGCTTATGCGTTCTTACACAAGATGATATTCCTTCATAGTATTGTTTAAGAGTTTCAAGGAATAACCATCAATACCCAAGTCTTTTTTAGCTTAAACCAGAGTTTTGTCACGTCTACTATGTCAAAGCTTTACGGAAAATCAACAAATCACGTATATCTACCACGCTTTTTGCGTAAAAACTTATGAATAATTGTATCAATGTAAAGATATGATCAGAGTAACTATAACCTTTTTCTGAAACCCGCCCTGCATTTTCTGTTTTTATATTTAACTCATTCGCCCAATTCATGAGTCTAATGTTTAGGACAATGTAAAAGCTTACTGACAATTGGAAGAAGAGAAATGTCACTGTAGTTATTAGATCCTTCGAGAGCCTTTTTTATAATAGGGACAATAATGCCCCTTTTCCCACTCGGGAATCGTTTGCATTGGCAAGGATAAGGTTAAAATCTTTGCGATAAAAGGAACCAAAATATGACTGCAACCTTTGAACATTTTCACCTGGTATAACCATCAATACCTGCACTTTTGCAATTTTTTTCAAGTGAGAAATGGCATTTGCACGCATCATCTGTTATGGTGTTATTTAAAATGCTACCATCGTTGTCGCTCACTTTTGCAACACACTTAACAAGATTTTGTTTCATACTTTATTCCAAAGAGACATGAGTTTAAGATAAGTGAAACCACTCGGTAGTAGTAATAACTTCGCTGACAGAACTCTTAGGTTTGAAACTAGACAAACTTTCCAAAGATCTTGTTTGGATTTGATGGCATTTTTAAACTTAGTCCTTGATCTTAATGTATTTACTCTTTTTACGCTTACTTTTGACTTATACCGACTTTCGTTAATAAATACTTTCCAAGATCATTTTCTGTATTACTGTGACGAAATTTCCTTAGTGGCACCATTTCTATCAAGGTTCAACCTTTTACACTCATCATCATAACCATGGTTTGGAATTCGATTTCACAATATTTCCTTTAGTACTACTAGGTTTACATTCATTGCCTTAACCAGCTACATAAAGAACGTCAAAGTGGGGTTCACACTTCATTTACATTGTCATACGGCACACGATTAGATAAATCGGAAGTTCAATGTTTGCACTGTGCGAATAAAGAATCTTTATACCTTGCATTCCATACTACTTAACTGGATTAAAGTTTTAACATGTGTACCATGTTTTGTCGTATCTAGGTCACAGCTATTGATTTGTCAGATCAACATTAGTTGTAATTGGCATATGATCGGATTCGGTGTACTCCCAACGTAAAAGCTTAAATTGTATACATGGTATTGAACAGACGATATTGCACTAATCTACAACGCTTCTACCTATATGTTAGATAAAAGTAAAATGACCCTTCTCATCACCTTTGTGTTCTACCATCAAACACGCATACCAATAGTCTTTGCAAAAATCTAACAGATTTTTCCCAAAATTGTTACAATTTATTCTTTAGATTTTCTAGGCAGACACATCATTATCATCGTTTGTCAGGACAGGAACAAACATGTTGTTATCATTTCAATAAAATCACTTTCTGTACCTATGGCGGGCATGTCATATCGCCCATGAGTAACACATCTGGATCATTGCAGTACCTTTAATTTACAATGACCCTTTTCAACCTGGACCACGGATAATGAAATCTTGTAACCTATGCATTTTCGGGAGACCTGTAAATGCAAACCAACAGAGTGTTTGTGTTGACATTGAAAAATTTACCTCAGTAAGAAAAATCATATCTAAATTCAGTATACACACGTTTGACGCCCTTAGCAAATTCGTTTTTGATCAAACGTACACGCCCTGAAGTCTACTTTTTTGTGTGATTTTGTCTGATATGAGAATACTTGAAACCTGGGAATATATTAGTGCAATCGGAATCATTTTGTAACCAGTTCACAAAGCCATATACACTTATGACAAAGTGCACAAAATTATCAATTATACTTTGATTCTAAACCATTTACTTCAAGAAGTATAGAAAGATTTTTTAATTTTGGATCGCAAGGGTGTTTTTTTTTTAGTTGAGATTTTTAATCAATTATATAAAAAAAGAAAAATTAAAAATTTCACCCAAATTTGGTGATTTTTGGCCCCAATCGCTGATTTTTTTTTTGCCACATCCCGTTATTTTTCTTCCCGTCATTTTTCTTCTGACCATCTCATGCCGCCACTGCCTCCCCACTCGGTGGTCCTCGCGTGGGTCCCCCTCCCCAATGCATTTTCTTTTAATGTAGTTTCAATGTCCACCGTGGTGGTATATTGTGTGTGAAGGCATACTCAACATGATTTTTGCAGAGGATTTTTGGAGAATTGTCTACCCTTAATTGGGTGTTCGTACAACAGCCAATAAAAATATATATTTGGCCGGAATATTTGCATTTCAGACACGTTACACGTACACACCGCACACGTCATCCATAGTGCCGGCTCACGAAAGGGCCCCTTGGGTAAAAAAGTGAATTATTTTTGTCGGATTAATAAGAAAAATAAAATCGATTACAGTCATGCCTGACCTTATTAAACAATAAAGTAGTTAAAAGCGGGTATTTCAAACGAGGTTCATCATAGAAACCTGACATACTTTTATGGGTCATTCAAAAGCCCGTTCAAAAGGTGTTTCCAACCACGTGCGTTTATGTTTGATGATATTTTCATCTTTGTTCATGCCCTCGAAACATTAATTTGTCACAAAGGGTCTTATTTGACAAATTACAAAATTTTCATGCAATTGAATTTTTGATCATTAAAAAATAAAGCTAAAAATGTTTTCATAATGTTCATTAACAATTATTACCCTTCAAAATATTTCTACATCACAGAAACTCATGGTTTATAAAAGTTCACTTTTAAATTTACATGACAAATTTGAATACTAAATTGGGTAGTTAATTTGCCATTTATAGTGCATTACAAATTAAAGTTTCGTGAAATGACAACTTAATAATTTATAGTTTTTATCGAATTAGTCATGTCCACAAAAAAGCAACTTATGAAATGCATATTTGACATTTATTTTGACATGTAATTTGTTCGGTACTAAAATTACCAATTAAACGATCAAAAATTTATTATAATGACAAATTTATGTTTTTCCAGTGTGGGTCAACCCCAAACCCGAAACCAAATACATATTTATTAATCCGACAACTTGGTCCTTGGTATAGCTAGGGATGTTGCTCACAGCAGTGGCGGTGCCAGGGGAGCATTTATCCTCCCCGGCCAGAACATTTTCTCCCCTCCCTTCCAGAAAAAAATAACGATCTTTGGCCAAAATCAGTGATTTGGGGCCAAAAATCACCAAATTTTGGCAAAACAGCAATTTGGGACGCAAAATTGGGTTAAAAATTTTTTATTTTTTTTATTTTTTTTCCTCAAAAATTTAACTTCTTCCCTCCCCTCCCCCGAAATCCCCCCCCCCGAAAAGAAGTATTCGCTGCCACTGCCAGGGAACAGACACAGAACATGCAGAATGGCACCCAGGTCGGCTTTGCCAGGTGTTATGGGCGGGTGTGTGCATTTCCCGCATGTTTTTCTTTTTCTCCAGTATCCCCCGGCCAGAACAGTTCCCCCCTCGCCCGCCAGAAAAAAATAAAGATCTTTAGCAAAATCATTGATTTGGGGAGCCAAAAATCACAAACTTTTGTAAAAACAGGCAAATTGGGACCAAATGTGGTGAACAATCTCAAAATTTGGGTTTTCCCAAAATATGTAACTTCTTCCCCCCTCCCTACCCCGAAACCACCCCCCCCAAACGAGACGCGGCATGGCGCCGCCCTGCCAGAGGAACAGATACGGACATTCAAATGGCACTATGGTCGGAGCAAAGGTTATGCCTATACAGATGCCACCATCTGTATCTCTGTGCCCGGAAGGAGCAAGATTTGCACAATAAGCCCTATTTAACGCACTGATTTGGTTATCACGTTGAATGTCAGTCTGAAAATATTAACAAATTATTATTTGTTTTCGTTAGATTTTGCACAAAACTCAATAAAAATGAATTTTACCTCCGATCGATCCGGAACACCGCCGATGAAAAAATGGGTTTAAACCTTAAGGCTGATGCTTTCAAAGCTAGGGGCTTTCGGTGATAGAGAATGGGCTGTGCAAAAACGGGTTTTCTTGGTGATAGAATCCAAATTGCCCATAAATACGGGTGATTTTTTTTTGCCGGCGACTTTTCTAAAGTAGGTCTTTGTGAAAGATTCAAAATTGTCAAAAAAAATTGGAGTCTTTGGATGGTGATGGTTTCAAAAATACCAGTTGAGTGACAATGAGTACTGCGGTATTAACAGCCTAACATCGCTCATCAACTAACCCCCCCCCCCCCCCGCTTTAACCCCTTGAACATTTAAGGGAGTAGCGAAGAATCCGTGATATCTTTGGGAGCTGGTCCTTTCAGCGCCCTTAGAGATAGCACGCACCCATACGGGCAAGGGCAAAAGGCGCGTTCAGGGGAAGATAGCCCGTTCAGAGGAATTCATCCCGATCGGAGGACAGCGTCAAAAAACGACTGATTTTCATGATTTACCGTCAAAACTTCCCGATTTTCCTCAACGTTCTTCCAGAGGGCTACCCTCATTCCCCAGTATTATCTACGTCACTGAGAACCCCTTTTCCAACTGGGGGCTTGGATTGCTGCGAGGTTATTGTGCAAGTTATTGCATTATTAAATGTTCCCCTGGCTTCATAGCTCTTGTTGACAGCTCTTGACCCATCACACATTTAAAGGTGCACAGAGATTTCACATATCCGTGGTCCCTAAAAAATTGAAAAAAGTACGTGATTTTTGCCCTGATTTAAAGCTTTCCATAAGAATATCACCATCCAAAGGATTAAGCTGAAAATGTTTCTTTGTACAAAAAATGTGAAATTTCTAATTTCCGTATAGGAGCAATACAAAATCATCCTATAATTTTATATTGAAATACAACAAATCAAAGCACCTTTTTCTCTCTTTTAAGACATTTCTGGTGCGCAAAAATACAAGGCAAGACATCTATTGAGTGTAAATTTTATGAAATTACTTTTATGACACAATTTTTGGTGCCTCAAATCGCTTGTTGCACCTTTAGCATTAAAGGCAAATCAACGAGGCTTTGGAGAAAATACGTAATTTCTCTTTAAGATTTGCGTACCCCATGTGATGAGTGATCAACCCGTTTAGTGACCGCTCCCATTCAAATCAGGTAGTCCGGTTGCCCGCGGAAGCACGGGCACCCGCTGTAATCAATAATCCCTGCCAATAAATTCCTTTCAAGTTGGCAACAAATCTAGAGACGTAAGCAATGCACTATAAATTCTATAGTGGCATTTTTTTATTCGTCACATTGCATTTATATATTCCAAGGCTACATTTCCTTCTATTTACTGTAGTAATGTCACTTTGGGGTCAACATTTTTGTCCTCTACCTCTTTAATAGAAGAAACAAAATAGCAACATCAACAAAAAAAAACATAAATGAAATACAAGCTATATACTGCCGAGTCCACCTTGAAGGAACATACGCCTTTTAGAGCCAAAGGTTACATAAGAGTCCATTAGAATGCAACTGCGCACTCTAAAAAATGCCATCAGATGTCTCTTGACGCATAAGCTGGCCCCGCAGCCGCGCGCAGTGGCTGTAAGCTTCTAAAACTAAAACGGGATCCGTCTGCTCATTCATTTCACGGTAAGGTGATTTAGCCGGCTGACATGTTGTCAGTTTGTAACTTATGACCCTATTTTTTCACATCATGCGGGGACAATGAATATGAATTATTAACGAAACTATACAGCATGTTTACTCTTACACAAGGGAATTTTATATTGGATAACAGCCAATTGTTTGGAAAAATAAAGATTTGATGACGGTCACGGGCATTTTGATTGGTTTATATTTTGCTTCGGGGGACCCACTCAGGTAAAAATGACGTACGTATCCTTACCTTGGTAAAAAAAAACCGATTATCGTCATCGTTCGTCGGTGTTTGAATCAGTAGGGAAAAGTCAATTTTTGTACTTTTAGCCCACACTCATCCACTTAGTGTCTTTTGGAAAAAAATAATAGCACTTGGGCAGAGGGTAGGGTCAGTACCTACCCTTTGATTAACCAATGCTTTGGATTTAACAGTCCGGTGTTATATATACCGGCCGCCCCCGAAGAGCACACTGATATCTGATACCTGACACGTGATCTGGTACCTGACACGTAACAGCCAAACTATTTCATCTCGTTACCTAGGTTTGTAACTACAAAATACGGCAAAGCAGCAAGCATTCTGTATCTTCTCTGTTTGTCACAGCGTACTCGATCAAATGTGAGACTATACATGTGGTTCTGTACAAGGAGGGTAGGACACGATCTGCACGATTTGGGCATTGGGGTATTATGCCAACGGTATTTGTGAACTGCTATATGCATTTACTATGGCCAAGTCTCGGTCCCAGTGTACATTTACAAAATCATCTCTTAAACCTTTGTTCAAAAGATCTTAGTATATAATATCATGAAAATTAAGAAAAAAATATGAGTCACATCAATCATGCTCTGTTAAAATTACCTGTGCATAACTCCAAACTCCAGAAATTCCCCTGCAAAAGTATTCAACTAATCCCCTTGAACATACGCGCCATGGCTACAGAGCTATGCTCTCTGTAGCCATTCGCACCGATACATTCTAATATCAAAACAGCCCTATTATAATTATTATACACCCCCAAAACCATGGCAACATCAGGCCCCCCCCCCCCCCCCCCCCTCCTGGGTCCAGTGATTAGCTGTGATTCTCCTTAATACAAGACCTATATACAAGAGTAAAGCAAGATATGGACTTGTTTGAAAGCTGTGTTGGAGTTAAGAAGATTTACCATTGAGCATTTTTTATCTTTGGGGGATGAAGAGCGCAAAAAATGAAATTAACATTTTTCGTTGCTAGACTCTTCGACCTTTGACTTACAGATACGATCTCTCACAGGTAGCCTTGCACGAGTACTGACATTAACACGGATGAGTCAATGGTGCCAACCAAGTTATTTGCTGCGATGATGTCGAAAAGCCATGATGTCCAGTAGTGATGTCTGTTGCAGGTAGGAAGTCGATTGTCAAAATATTTAGCTGCATTATAACAAGCCTATTATGTCCTCTCTTGTGCACAGCGTCCTTTGAGCATTGGTAATTGTAATTTGTCATATACAAAATACCTATATTATGAATGAACTTGATTAAAAGGCATAAAACATACTTTTAAACACCAGAAAAGGGCAACGCACATGCACACAATCACCCACAATCCAACCAAACACACCCATACAAGCACACACTTCATATACCATCCATCCGCATACACCTGCTTAACAAACGCCATGAAATGTGTAGCCAGACCTGATTTCTTAAACTCCAAATAATTAATTTTTAACGACCATTCATGGTAGAGCTATCATATCATAGTATTGGAATTTGTCCATCTGGAATGCCTCCAAATACTTCATTTGTGTTTAAGAAAATATTGAAGGTTCGGTTTTTTGAACCGACCGTGTTTGACCGAAGTTTTAACATGGTGGCACGTGAGGTCCATTGGATTGCTCTCTCGCCCAGCATCCAAGGTCGTGGGTTCGAGTCCCACTGCGGCCAACGTGTTATGCCCTTGATTAAGGCGCTTTACCTTACTTACTCCTCTTCCACCCCAGGTGTATAATGGGTACCAGCATTATTCAATGCGGAAATTCACAGCCTCGCTGTGCCGGAGGATTGGCGAACCCCCCACAGCAACATAATACGGAGGAGTCTGGCCCAAACCTAAGGAAGAGAGATGGCACTCCTCGCACGAGTTGCTCGGCACG
This sequence comes from Ophioderma brevispina, assembly GCA_023653785.1. NCBI lineage: Eukaryota > Metazoa > Echinodermata > Ophiuroidea > Amphilepidida > Ophiodermatidae > Ophioderma > Ophioderma brevispina. Next base: position 9,862 of record JAMKCH010001389.1, read on the forward strand.
ACGACGACGACGTTTTTAACATATGACAACGTTTATCCTTATCTCCTGAAGTATATACCCCTTCACTTCGCCACATAATATGTCATATGTTCTACTGGCCCCTGCCAACACTGCCCCTGCCACTAATAGATTGGAACCTTTCGATTTTGTTCTATAAAATTAGTGTTATACGATACCTCCAGAATACGAGAACTTTTGATCAGCGTTATCGTGAACAACGTTAGCCGGTAGATTCAATAGCCGATTTGACAATTTGTTTCCAGGTCTGGTTTTCTTTTTCCTTTGGGCAATCTATGGGAACGTTACAATCATCTGACCAAATTTGGGAAGCTTACCATTTTTTTTATTTATTTACGTATACTAATCCATGAACCTGACAATATATTCTTTAAATATGTCAATATTTTGTTCATAGTAGGCAATGATCCAGGAAACATATCGTGCCGTTTCACAACAACGGTACTCCAATTGCCGCATAGTTGTGAAGTCGTACACATTACAGCCATTAACTCGATTACTGTACTGGTTAACTGATAACGCTGTTCACAGAGATCACGTAGTTCACATGTATCTGCTTTTTTGATAAGAGGAAGGAGAGGTTGGGGAAAGACACGAAATAAGCGGACGATCAATTTTTATAAATTGGTAAGAGTATAGATCGTACGTAAGATGGTGAGGAAATCAGAGTAAGATTTGTCGGAATGGAGAAAGGTGAGGCAGGATAGCGATGAGAGAATCTGACGAAGGAAGAAAAGGGGAAATGGTGACAGACAGCTGTCTTTGCCCGCCGCCCCGTCTTTTTTCACGTTCGTCAGTAATAGATGCCACCCTATCGCTCTTTGTATCCAACGTTTTTTGTCCCCTTTTCCATCATATCCCGGTGCGCGCTGCTCGCGGAATGTCATTTATATGTCTACAACTGAAATAACAACTATTTGTCCTGTCCAATTAACTTAGATTCCGGTGTTATTAATTATTTCCCAACTGGTACGGTTTGAATAAAATCATGAATGACAGTTGTTTTTCAATCGTTGGCTCGCACAAGAGCTTTGGTTCCAACTTGAAAGCAAATTTTCTTCTTTGGATTTTTATCAATTTTCACTGAAGTTTATGACACACGACAACAAACCGGGTTCAATGAATATTACCTTATGACTCTGAACTTTGATGCAAACCCATTGACTAATTAGGGGCGCTTCAAAGCATTTTACGAACAATTATTGATTCGTGGACCTTGCGTTAATTTCAGGTGTTTGCACCGTACATATGGCACGAAAATCTAAATCCATGGTGGGAAATACTTTTAACTTAGAGGTCCTTCTGTTTTGAGTCGATTGCTCGATTTGATCCCTTAACAAATTTCGCATTAGTTATTTCAAGAAAAAGACCAGTCGCACTATACAATGTTGATCGAGAATTGTCTCCTACAAAGTGGAGTCAAGGGAACCTTCCACAAAACGAAATTACTATGGGTACAACACCTTTTTTCGCTCATTTCAAACGAGGGTGAAATGGACCCATTGCCTTTGTCATGTAAAACGTCTTAGGTCCAAAGGTACCCCAACAACTTCTTTTCATGAAAGCAAATGTGATCCATATACCACCCATTCTCCAGGAGCTTCACTGGCTCCCATCAATTATCGCATAAATTTAAACTCTGTGTTTTTAGTTTTTCGCTATTTTGAAGGACCCTGCCATCTTATCTTTCTTCTGTCCTCTGCACTTACCAACCTTCCCGATCTCTCCGTTCCTCATCGAACAAACGCCTAAAAACCCCTAGTGTTTGCTCTCAAATCTGCTGGGGAGCGATCCTCTCGTTTTGCTGCCCCCTCAGCCTGGAACTCCCTTCCGACTACACTTCGTAATTTATCTCCCTTATCAGTTCAAAAGCCGTTGAAGACTCATTATTCCACAGGCATTCCCAACGCAGTGTTATTGTGAGTATTTCTGTTTTGTGTCTTTTTTGTGCGCACTGAGATCTTCTGATGATTAATTTTGTCATTTATAAAAAATTTTGTATTATTATTATTATTATTATTAATATTATTATTATTCTGAATTATTAAATAAAACCAGACTCTAAGGTTTAATGGGGGTGAACGCGACAGGGTGTTGATACCACTGAGTTAGTCCGGGATACATAACTTCCTATTCAACTTCCTGTCACACTATCTAGGCACTATTATTAAACTTAAAAAATGTCGAGTCCACAATTGTTTTTACTTGTCGAAGTTTAATAAGAAATGGTTATTTTGCCACTAAATATTAAAATACTTTTGATTTTAGAAACTAAACACTCCCTTTTTATGGAGTAGTACACATGGAGCAAGAATGCAATGTTGGCAAATGCAAAATGATTCTGATTGTCCCAGCGCTACCCACCACTCACCCCATCCAAGTAAGACTTATAATCATCATTATGCAAACTGAATTTTTAAAACATGACTACAGCTATTTGCTGTATTTTCGTTTAATTGTGAGATGCAGGTGAAATATTGTCCGTGAATTCGTTCTACAGTATCTTGCTGTAAACCAATAGCTATTTTGTTAAGGTCCATGGTCCTATCTCTAATAGCCTCGTTCCAGAGGCCCAGATTTTTACCGAAGTGGTCATAATAATATAAGAATTACATTTAAAAGCGCATACAAACAAAGTTTCAACGCTGTACCAACATTAAAAAGCCAAATAGTTAAATTGGTACAAAGAAAACAAAATACAATAACATCGTAAAATTACTAAGTAAAAGCAAGCTTTAAAAAAGTAGCACGAGGTTAAATTACAGACAAAATATACATATACACTTATGTTAAACAATCCACAGCAAGTTCATGAATTTCCATTATGTTTCAGGAATCATAATAGCACCAACGTACGTTATCATTAAACAAATATGGTTTTCAGTTTCCTCTTAAATTCCATCATGACCATCAAGCACGAATGGAGAGAGGCAATCTGTTCCACAATAGGAGCAGCTACCGCGAAAGACCGATCACCATAATAGACTGTCTTTGTGCTGGACCAAAGTTCAGCAACATTGAGTAGATGATCGCAAAGACATTGCAGATGCGTTTGTAGTCTGAAAAGGGGGGAGGTGGGGGGGGGGGGGGGTGATAAAGAAGTTAGTTGTTCGTAAGATACTTGGGGGAAAGTCCTTGTCTTGACTATAAGCTAGTTAACAAAACTTTAAAGACCTCTGAGAATGGGACTAATCTGCTCATAGCGTCCTGCACGTGTGACCAATTCTGGCAGCAGCATTTTTGGATTACGCTGGAGAGTGCATGTCTGACTTTGGTAATCCATATAATAGCTATTGTACAGTCTATCGCGATGTAACCAAAGGCTTGTAACCAGACGTTCTGTACAGTCTTGATTAAGATACTTCCGTAGCTTTCCATATTTTGTTATATTTTTTTTTTTTTTTTTTTTTTTTAAAAAAAGTAAAAAATTTTTTTTTTAATTTTTTTTTTTTTTTTTTTTTTGTTTTTTTTTTTTTTTTTTTTTTTTTTTTTTTATTTTTTTTTTTTGTGTTTTTTTTGGTTGGTGTTAATACATACCGTAAGAAGGGCCGAGCGACCGATGTTGCGATAGGTTCTTTCATCCCAAGGATATGTCAATGATTACACCCAATCCTTCGCTGAAAGAGGATTACTCAATTTCTCACCGCCAATATTTACTGTTGGGAGGGTAGATGTCTTACGAAATTGAGAGCTCACATGAACAATTTCTGTTTTTTGCATCATTCAGCATCAGTTTTGTTGTTGATTGCCCATGCTCTCACATCGCTAATACAGCCGCAAGCTTTTCAATTTGCCTGTGAATATCACGTGGTTTGAGAACAATACATTGGTGTCCTCTGCGTAAATAACATGATGAATTTTGTCATGTGTAGTAATTACAAATTGTCAACTAAGTTGACCATATACAAAACAAAGTCCAATGGGCCTGACGGACCATTGGGAACTCCCCATGGTACTGGGTAAGCAATCGAGACCGTGTCTCCCAACTATCATAGCTTGCTGCCTTTGTTCCAGATACGAAATAAACCACTTAAGTGCAGTCCCACATAACACCGATATCTGTCCTCATGCGTTTAAAAGTCTTGTGTGGTCGATTGTATCAAAGCCGCCGAATCGTCCAATAACACCAGCGGCTTCTTGACCTGCTCAAGTGCGAGGAGGCAGATCATCTGTACGCAAACAAGGCGGTCTCCGTAGAATGATGACAGCGGTATGCTGACTGTGCATCGAAAAGAGGTTGTTTTATCCTGCAATAGGTCTTTATTTGAGTTGCCACAATCCTTCAAGAACTTTGTATTGAACATTAAGTTCGCATGGGTCTGTATTTGTCTGTAAGAGTGTTTTATCAGTTCGCTTTTTCAGAGTGAGCCTATGTATGAGATTTTAAATGCTGCAGTACAATTCCAGTTGATAAAGATGAATTAAAAATGTCTTGTTATGTATGGTAAACAATGCATCCAAGAGAATTTCACAGCCACGTTGGTAATTGGGTCCAGTTTCGCAGACTTCGATGGACTTTTCACGAATAACTTTGCGCACCACCTCCTCAGTCACCGGAGAAAATTCTGAAAAGGTGCTCTGCAAGGTCTGAAACCTTCAACATTCAAGTTAGGCAATTGAATGTTGTCCCATTTGTCACGAATCTTCTGATTTTTGCCATGAAGAAGGTTGCCAAAATTAGGTTATGGCAAGATCTTTCGTAAAGAAGGTTCTGGCAAGGCAATAGAAGTGTCTGATGAACACCAGGTATGACAAAGCGAAATGTTGTTTGGAATCACAACTAGTAAGTTCGTTCTGCATGTTCTGGTGGTATTCACATTTAGAACGTTCAAGTGATGGTAGATTTTTGCACTGCACTTTAATAACTGCTTGTCAATTTCTAGGCCGCTCTTCTTCATTTTTGCTTGTCCAATCTCCGCTTCTCTTTTTTCTTCATGCTCTCATTTGGTGTACCATGGACAGGAGGTCTTAATAATTGTCTTGGTCTTCTGTGTGCTGTTTTATCGAGAAGTTCCTTGAAGACTCTGTTAATTATCACAAGGGACGAAGTGTCCTTTGCTACTGTCATCCACAAGTAATGTTGTTTATCTTTCTGAAACTGTTCAATGTTAATATCACGTAATTTGCAAACTCAACGGTTTTCTTAGATGGCCCTGGACGAACAATTTTCAAGAGTGCCATGATGGGCATAATTATTCTGATGTGCAGTCCCTTAAAGACAACGGGGACATTTGAATTCACTCTTGCTATCATTTTTTCTGAAATTAAGAGGTCCCGTTTGTGCCATAGATGCGTAGGCCCCTCAATTGTGTTGTTGATAGGCCCCTGTCCCCTTCATCTCATGGAACAACTTGGTCACTCTGTCCCCTTGTCATCATCGACGTGGAGGTTAAAATCTCCTATATGACAACATATTGGGAAATGGATGGAAAAACCTCAAGAAATGTGGAAAAGTCATTCAAACATCGTTGTAGTAAGCGTGTTCTCAATGAGGGAGGAGGTCTGTATATGGCAAATAGCCTCATCATTTGAATCCGCATGATACGGAAAATCCTGTATTCCAAAAGTTTTTGAAAGGAGTGATCCTGTTTTCCTTCACATGAAAATCTTTGCGAAAAATTGGCAAAAATTCCACCTCCCACGAGTAGGTACGTGCCAAATTCGACATTGGTAGTTTGGTAGGGTATTACGAATATCTCCGAGGATAGGATCAATCATAGTGATGCGCCACGAAGCCACACTCTGCTACAATGAGAAATATCAATGTCATTTTGTACAATCAAGTCACAAATAGAACAGTTTTGTTTTTCATGGATCTCGCGTTCCAATGGTAAACGCGCACTGCTGTTGTAGATCCTTTTTCTTGCTTGCATGGTTCTAAATATTGATGTTTTATTGACTTGGATACATTTGGCTGCTGATTGTGATGTACAGGAATGCTTTTAAGTGTCCTAGGATTTGGTGGACAACTGGGTGAAATGAAGATCATTTTTACCATTCCATTCGGAATAAGAAATGTTGCTTTTTGAAAGTTCTATGGGCCCTTTTTGTTGGTTGCACACTACAAATTCCAATTCCTTGACCAAATCATAAACATCCTTGGCAACTCTCTTACTTCGATTTGATTGAAGTTGCAACAAATCACCTTTGAATAGTGTTGATTAGGCATTATATTTGCCCCATTCAATAGATTGAGAGTCCTTACAGGCCATATACAAAGCATACATCTGGTGATCAAAGATCAATAGCACATTGAATGGATTCCACACAATCAATTGATTTTTTGGTACGCAGAAGAAAGCTATTATTTTTCTCATTTACCGTGTGAAATCTTAGTGCCAAAGGATTGTTTGTCATTTTGGAAGCTATGACGAAAATGTGCCCCACATTGGGCGACCAATATTCATTTATACACAGTACACTTTATGGGGCTTGCAAAATCACGTTTTTTACAGATGGGGTTTGTGGGGTAAAGGCCAATCTATCAAGATGAAAAATTAAACATCCTTAAATCGGGCCGTCCACCTTTAATTGCAATTGCCTGCAAACAAAACTACTAGTACGCCTTCTTTCAAACAAAATTGCAAAAAGGTATGCTGAATCAATGGCCTCAACACAATTAAAAAAATATCCACATCAAACCAACAATTACGTATAGACTACATAAACCAGGGGTCCGTTCGCGAAAGTTTTACGTAACTACGTCTATACTAACCATGCTTATGTCCTACACTCAAATGCAACCTTATTCATACCTTTTACACTGCTTTTGGATACCTTGGTTCACTCAATCAGGTCATGACATAGTAGGCTCAAAAACGTAAGATTTACGACGGACCCCCTGAAGCCCAGAGAGTTTATGCTGAAAAAGTACATGGTTTTTGATGGCCTTCTTATGTTAGTACAGAGTGAAAATAGGGAAAATAAGGTAATACAGGGGGTCTAAAAATTTGCTCCAAATATCTCTAATCTCAAATTCTCCGTATAGGAAAAAAGTCTATGTCTCCGTGTTGTCTCAAACTGTTTTTCAATAAAGATATGAAGTAAAGAGTTGTGGAGGCCGAGTTTTTTCCAAATACATGATTACAATTGTATGGAAGTTTGAATGAACTGAACACTTCAAATGACAAAGGTTTATTTTACGAAATAGGCTAGCGGGCGCACCCCTAACAATTACATAATTTTGCAAAAATAAATTGTCCCTAAAATTATCCAAATCGTTTCTACACTTGTTCTCCCTTCTAGTATGTGCACCATTTTTCCTTGAATGAATGTTAAATGTCTCTCCTTTTCCCCCTGAATATCAGTGACCAGGGATTTACACCACGTTCCATTGAACTCCACAAAAATGGGGCTATTGATATTAAATCCGCCCGTTACGCATAGGACAACGTACTTCAGATTCTCGTGGGACTGCAAACCATTGTTTTTGTCCATGACGTTTAAAAGCTTTGAAATGTTTTCACGCCCGGACTTGATTGAGCTAAGCCTCAGTCACGAAGAAAATAAAACTCAAACTTCTGCTGGGAGTTCAATACTTTGATCGTATATTTCATCATTTATTCACAAAGGAAGAAGATGAACAACAATCATGAAAGAAATTTGGTTTGGCAAGTTATGACCTAACCTCTTGGGGCAGAACCAACACCCATAACTTTACATCATATTACCTCTTTCATTAAAAGTTTTGTCCGGCACGTTCACCTGCATTCATATGGTGATGGTTTTCGATTTCTGTCTATGAACCAATGCATAGAAATGGGGTTACGCGGCCAGTTACTTGGATTTGTTCTGCACAAAGATGTTATGGCTCACAGGTTGCCAAACATTTTTTTTTTGTCATGAGCTTTGTTCACCTTCGTTTCCCTTTCGAATAAATGATTTAATATGGGTCAAGAAAATTGGACACACACAGTAGAAACCTCTACTTTAATTTCGTTCGGACGAGGGCAGATAATTGGGTGTTCCACGTCATGAACAATAGCTTAAAGGGATTGATTGGTATGAATAATCGCACATATAATAATGAAATATCCCAAATATGACGTACCAGATGTTTTTCAGGTCATTGGATTATTCCTTTCGAAGAAAACACCATTTTTCATGCTTAATTTTCGAAGCCAGTCTACGATTTAACGAAGCCGCCATGTTACGTTTACGCTATTGTTTTTCCACATCCATGTTAAGTCTTTCCACACCATTGAAAGATGATCGGTGGTGAGACACGTTCGGGGCTGTATGAAAGACTATCCGTTTACTTTTAACATTGAAATTAAAACACAGCTTTAATTTACACCGTTTTCCTTAAATATATAAATTTATCAAAAATGGCATACTTTGGGCCTATTTTTTTTTCTGAGAAATATATTTTAAAAATAAAATTAGGAAACTCTTCATCATCCAGAAGCGCTACTCGGTACATGAAAAGTACGTAGATTTCTGACCGTGCATTAAGTGGGTTTCGAACACTGATCTCTTTATTACAATTGATGGAAAAGCTGGGCGTCGTAATTGCAGCCACTGACGGCCATTTGGTCATCCAAAAAGGAGCCCAAGCAGGTGGTTTAAAGCCGTGTCATTGTTTTAAACAAACTTTTGTTTCCCATTGAATGTGTATAGCGACATAAAAGAACTACAGAATCAAGCCAATCATTTAGCCAATTGTATTTGCGCGTATGGGATGGCATGTCTCTAAAACGTGCACCCGTTATACAACTTCTGTTAATTAACAGGCGTCCCTGGAATGCTAATTGTGTTCGTTAGACCACGATGTCCGCCCGTTGCTCATTCATCTAATATACAAGTACTGTTTCATGTTGTGTAGCCAATCCATTGTATAAGATCAGTGGTTACAGTGCATCTGCGATAAATCTATAATATTACGCGTACCCTTTTAAAATGTCCACGTTTTCATGGATTGTAGTGTTTTATGCCAACTAAAACCTTTGTAATCATAAAAAATGATATCTAAACACCCCCTTTAACATTTTCCTCAATCACTGATGTTTAAAATGTAGTTTTTTTTGGGCAATAAAAATTTCTAAATGAACTTCGCCCCTATCCTTGTTGTCTCAAAACGAAGTTCACAAGGGATGAGGGCTTGTGTCAAAACTTGCTGAATCACGTGATCTATTTTCGTTGGCTTCTGTTTTCGTATTGCATGCGGCGTTGTAAATATACCACAGGGGATAAACATGGTAGCTTCCCTGATTGCTGTACAGTTGTGTACATTTAATCGAATAAAGCTGGATTTTTTTCGCAAGAATCCTCCAATGTCCATTAATACATCTGGCCACTACGTTTTATTTAGGGATATTTCATTCTATATGTGCCGATAGATTCATACCAATAAATCACTTTAATCAAATCGGGTGTGGTATAACACCTGCAATCTTTTCAGTGCATGAATAAAAAAGCTCTGCATTCCATATGAAAAAGGAATCTGTGAAGTTGTTTGGTGTTCACATACCGAGCGGGTTTACAATCAATATCCCCCATTATTTCCTGGAGTCAATGCATCATGGTGTACCTCCTGTAGTAACTGATATCTCAGGGCATAATTGAGATACATTTTAATTAATTTTCTCTGAGATTGGCACATACTATACTGAGACACACGAAGAACTGATTCTATAATTTTAGGAAACTTATTTCGGAAGAATTATGTACTGCCCAGGTGCGCCAGCCCCTTTGGTTCCTTACCGAGCATCTTTTTTCCTTTGGCCTCATGGCCGAGAATTCCCAATACACCAAAAATTTTCAATCGGTTTTCAAAGTGAATTAATTGACGAATGAGCTTAACCTGTGAGAAAATATGTGACCCACTTTCACAACCCAGGAGTGCAATGGTTTTGGGGTGTATAATAATTATAATAGTGCTGTTTTGATATTAGAGTGTATCAATGCGCATGGCTACAGAGCGCGTAGCCATGGCGCGTATGTTCACGGGTTATTATGTTTGATAGAGAGTTACTTTTTGCGGGAAGTTCTGGAGTTTTGTTACATTCATACAAACCAAATTAAAAGCACAGCTGAAATTCATCACCTGAAATCTGGATGTAACAGTTGAGGGTGTCAACTTCGGAACCCAATTTATGGCATGCAAGGTTAATGTTTCAAATTCATGCGGACCATGACACTGCTACTATTACTGTTCATGGCTATCACTAAGGGCATTATTTGCAGTGATTTGAATTTTTGAACATGTTGAAAAACAATTTAAGATAATAGCCTTACCCCGATGCTGTAAGTAACGTCATTGAAAATTACACACTTATGACTTGAACTGATTGAAAATATATTATTTATTATCTTTCCTGGAGATGGCCCCAGCGACGATAGGGTTGAAAAAACCATGTTGCGCTTGGCCGATTCGAACCTGCGACCTTCGTATTACATATGCACGACGCTCTAACCGACTGAGCTATCAGCAGGTTCGTAGAAGAGCGATAGATATCATCTATAGGTGTTAGGTTCGAAAGGTTCTTTACTATGCCCTTCAAATTGCATTGAAACTGTCTTACTACATTAATAGTCTCACATCTGATCGATTACGCTGTGACACCGGAGATACAGAATGCTCTTGCTGCTTTGCCGATTTGTAAGTTTTAACGGTAACGAGATGAATAGTTTGGGGTGTCACGTGTCAGGTACCGTCACTTGTCAGGTATATTTAATCAGTTTGCTCTTCGGGGGCGAACCGATATATATAAATCCGACTATGTTAAATCAAGGCGGTACCTATGGCCCTCTGCCCAGAGTGCTATTATTTTTTCCAAAGACACGGTTTTTTATGTCTAAACATTAAAAATTTACCTTTTCCCTACTGATCACAAACCGACGACGATGACGATATCGGTTGTTTTTTCCAATGTAGGGATACGTACTTCATTTTTACCTGAATGGGTCCCCCGAGCAAAATATAACCTAATCAATGCCGTGACGTCATCAATCGTTCTTTTTTCCACATGGCTGTTTCCCATAATAAAATTCCTTGTTAAGATTCAACAGCTGTAAGTGGTTCTTAATAATTAATATTCAATTGTCCCCGCCTGAATGTGAAAAAGATAATCGAGGCATAAGTCTACAAACTGAAAACTAAAGTCACCGGCTAAATCCCCTTACCGGGGACGGTAAGGGGCAGACGGATCCCCGTTTTAAAGTAATAGCAGGCTTACGCCACTTGCGCGCGGCTACGGGGGTTATGCGTCCAGAACAAGTCGGCATGATTCTCATGTTTTATTCAGGGCCCGTAGAAATATCTAATCCCAGTTCATTCATCCTTAACAATAAAAGCAAGTATGACTTTCGTTGCCTTTAATGGACTAACCCACGGAGTCTGACCAAATGCTGTATCCAAAGAGGTCTATATAGATAGAGATGCAAACGTTCGTAATCTTTAGAAATTCACCGTCTCGCATGTTTTGCCGACCACAGAAAACTAGAGTACCAACAATAGAAGCAATGGCTGCCTCGCTTCTTCCACATTCGGTGGGTGCCGCTTTGCATATCCACTACTCGGTAGTGATACAAATGAATTGTATTGGGTTAGAGGTGGCCAGGTGTAATAATAGTGTACCTGGATCATTGTGCTCAGAGCTCTTTTTTTCATAATGCAATGCGCGCTAGGTGAAAAGATTATTCATTGAGCGGTTTATTTAATCAGACGACTGATGTGTCATTTCAATTCTTGTAGTGCCATGGGTAGAACAAAATTTACCCACCCCAATAGCACCAACATCCAACAACTGATATTTTGGGGATTGTTTTGTATCGAAATTGACATTATGTGTGTATACAAGACCCCAAACTGATAGTATTCCGTGCCAATTTCAAAATGTCATCGCCATCACGGACGACTGTTTTTTGAATGCGTTTCACCCCCTTGCTTATCCCACCATATGAACACTTTGAGGTTTCTTTTAAGGCATTTGTAGACAAAATACTGGAATGCTAACAGTTAACTGTACTTTATGTAGACAGTTGTTGTCTGCCCACTTTGGTTGGGTGAATTTGAATAGCACGGCATAACAAATAAGTCTCGAACCTACTGATATTTCTTATTTGATAACTGTATTCACAACAACGTTTTTTTTGCAAAAAGGGTGTTTGTAACTGCGACTATTCGTGGTTTGTAAAGTGGGTCACTATTTTTGTTTTCACAAATGGCACGAGAACATGTGACGTTTTAATATAATTTCAACCATGCCCTTAAACGTACATTTAAATGAGTATATGGATTGTAAAAATAAAATTTGCACATCAAATGCGACTGGATTTTATGCATCTGGTATAGACAGTGGTGAACAGCGTATCTGGTAACCGTGGTCGTCGTTTTTATTTATTGGCATTACCTTCATCGATTTCAATTTTTTATGTGTGGAAACAGCAATTAAAATTTGGATGCATATGTCAAAATGCCCACATATCGCCAATAATATGATTGGTGAACAACGTTACATGTACATGTAGAACCGTTTCTGTTTTTTTAACAATGTTATGCCTAAAGTCTAGTAATGCATGTAAAAGTCACTTAAGCAAAACGAAGCAAATAAATAGAATTTATCACTTAGAATGCTTTCATAACCCTTCTCTTTAGAATTTATATTAGATGTTTTGGAATCAAACTATGATAAATGGGCATTTTTGTCACTGTTTCGAACGATTATATGGTGCACAATTACCTTTATTGCGTGTATTTGTTTTGCTTACATACTTAATAAATCCAGTACATAACCATTATTAACTGTTGCGTGGTGAAGGCGATTTGTCTTTAATTTTTTGGTCTAAGAACCTATGATGTGAACAACGTTATCCGCTCCACAAAACAAAAGAACAAAATCTGAATTTGTATTCATTCAATAAGACGTCGTTTTCAGTTACTCATGGATGAATAGGATCCCATTGTTTTTATTACATCAGTTGTGATATTTCTGTGCTGTAATTAAGGTACAAATATCATAGAACAATACTTCCACAAAGGTAAAATTACATATATTATGTTAGTGAGTAGATAACAAAGTAACCTGTCTTCCTTTGCCAAACACAATCTTTGGTATTATGAGCCGAGATATTCCAGGAAAATATTTCTATCTTTGTAGGTTTCACACACTTAAATGATTAATGACGCTATCAGTAAAAATATACTGGATAACGTTGTGCCCCATCGGAGAAAAGTTACAACAAAATACATAACAATACCTGCTGTATGAAAAATGTGATAGGGTGTTCGAAATGTTCTTGACAAGTATTATCTTCAACATGTTGACTTTGAGAACGATTCATATAAAGCAGATTTGAATCAACTTAATTATAATTTCTGGATTGAAATGAACCGATTTTTTTAATATCCCGTCGACATGGAAAGCCACTAGTAAACAAAAAGGGACTTATTGCCGCAATCACCAGACCATTAATATTGCACGAAAGATAATATGGTATCCCCCCGAAAGTGCCAGATAGTGTTCATAGATAGAAGGTTTTAGACGAAGTCCATTGGTGCATACCGATTGCAGGTGACAATAAGGAGACACTCCCTTGGCATACTCTCCCGGTATTCATCCACGCGTGCACGGAGTTACTACATGCACTGTATACAAAAACGACAGCCTAGAAGGCTAGAAAACAACCAGCCATTTGTATACGCACACATTTAGTATAGTTTGTCTATAGACTGCCATTGTAGAGATCTTAATTCCGAGATCTCACAATCCTATTCCGAAGATTCATGTCTTTAAACTTCTCCCCAAGTCACCGTCCCAGATCACACATTTCTCCCACTATTGCTTGTCACTGCGCATGCCACCATTGTAGAAGTCCTCAGATGCGTTGAAACCACTTTCCCCTCTCAATGACTTCATCATTGTCATGAATGGCCTACCCCGCTGGATTTTCATCTGATGAACAAGAAAGAATCGCATGGGCGAGATCAGGAGAATAGGGCGGGTGTTGGCAAGATTTCATAGCCACATCTTTGCTTCCATGCTGACACCCACCGTGCTGACACCTTAGACATGTGCAGTTGGTTGTCATTGAATAATATTCCCACACTGCCATACCTGAGATCAATTTCATGCATGAATTCATGCTGAGATTTACTCGTCGGTCTTCCATGACAAGGTCCTCTACTTTCTTCACTGTGGCTGCATCGTCTGTAAGTGATGGGCGTCCACTTCTGGTTATCTGTGATGGACATGTGTCAGTTTGAATTTCTTTTCCAATATTTTTGACCATGCCTTGTGACAAGCTTTCACTATCATCGCTTGCTTGGTGGCAATGTAACCCTTATGATGCAGGAACGTAATCACGCTGCGGTCCCAATTTTGTCCATCAGTGCAGGTTATGTGGTTAGCTATCGCCACATGTAAAGAAAGTAAAAATACTTATGAGACCATATTTGCACCATAATGTACATAGGACGCGTGCCTATTCTGACAAAATTTCATCGATATAGGCTCCTTCCCTTCTGGGTGATGTTTAAAACTTTTTGATACCACCGCGTATATTAAGGGTTTATAAATGAGAATCCGATTCTCGATGTTTTTAAAAAGGAAGGTTTGAAGAGGTTTTTTCTACAGTTTGAAGGGTGCTGAATCAGAATAGTGGGGTTTAACCTCTGGAAATGTTAGGTTTATTACCAATTAGAACAGTTTTCCTGGAAATGTATTAGATATGCAGGTGAAGAGTGACTATTTGAAATTATAGAATTTACGTTCACAGCTGTGTCTCAATTCTGATGGACCATATGCCAATTAGACTATACTACTTGTAATCATAGATTTGTTGTTGTTTTCATAAGAGCAAATCTAATATGCTTCCGGTCAATGAAAATGAAAGAAATCGACTCAAATAATCCAGATATGACAATTTTGTAAGCACACCTCCTTTTTCCTCCATTCCAAATGCATTTATCAGTTTTAAGCAAAATATTTCGTTAATGTACGTTATACGGGGTATAGCATTGAAAAGTAACTGATGACCCTTGCTATCTTGTTTAATTGATCTATGATAGCCATAATATCCTTTATATATCATCAAAGATTAATGTTCCACACAATATCTCACCCCATTATCCTGCATGTGTACATGAAAGGGTTTTAACACTACTATTGTAATCCTGGTATAGATACAAGCTATGTCAGTAAGGGACTAAACTCTAGCAATATCCTAACAATGGGAAGATCTGTGTTTCTTGCTCTGCAACAGGTGAATTGGTGATTTGATTTTTCATATCACTGTGTAATTTATTAAGTTGACAAAGGCATCAGGATCTTGTCATTCTCACAAACCAAGTTTTAATTTGTGTACATCCATAAATGGATAAAAAAAGGTGTGCTTACAAACCCGCCAATCTAGAGTATTTTTTCCGTTTGATTTCTTTAATTTTTTACACCTGAAAGTAGATTATATGTTTTTTTTTTAAAAAACAACAACAATCTATGTATGGATTGCATAAGGTCAAGATTATCTTTATCCTTGCACATTTTTTTTTATTCACGTAGTATATGGACATGTCCTCCTATGCTGTTTGTTTTAGTAGTCTCCACCATGGGGCTAGGACAAAACCAAGTGTCAAATTTCATAATAAATTATTAAAATCATATAACCGTCCATCCCGCAAATAAAACTGGCAAATTTTCTTGAAATGATAAAATGTCACCTTCAATTTCTTTCCTCAATATCAGTGACCATTTATACACATTACATATAGACTTCAGCAATAATGGAGCTAAAGACATAATGGAGCATAAAGATATTCAACAATCGGCCCGGATGTGAACATTTGTTACATTGCACGCATTGGAATAGATTCGAGGTGTTATCACCTCCACGATTCAGGTTGATTAGCAAATACACACATCCCTACTGTAGCGCCCCAACTGAATATTCGTCCATAGAAAGATCAGGGTACGTTCTATTCTGCCCATCTGGATCAATCAACATAGAACGTCCACATAGACTAGGTAAGTTCATGCTATAGTTGGACCTTGATGTCACTTCCTCACTCCAGAGTCATTGACTTCAATGCTAATCATGATACCAACAAATGAATCGTGAATGGCTAGGCTAGTCAAAATGTGTGAGGAAAAACAACCTACGTCCCGCACAAATAAGATGCCCTCATCCTAGAAGTCGTCTCCCGGACATGGATCACCTACAGGCACAATATATCCAGCTGGACCACATCTTTCATAAACACTAGTGGGAACTATTTTGCGTAAATGCCGTGCATACAACTCTGTGGAACTAGACTCTGGCCATCGTATTGTCAGCATTATGTTAGCCATCAGTTTGAGGAAATCCTTGCAGAGACCACAGTTTCAACTGGAGAAAGCTACGTAATCCTGTTACAAGAGATAAGTTCCAACTTGAACTTTCCAACCGTTTTGAAGTCCTTCAAAATGAGACATCTCATCTATTCGGAACGTTACAACCTATATCCAAATCTCACTAGTCAAAAAGAAATGGAGAAGCTTAACTCATTCCCAATGAATCATACCAAAGGGACTGAGACCATTACTTGCCAACAGATAGATGAACTCAGTTAACTTTAGCTACACCCACCACAGGGACAAATTATCCATGAACTCTCCGGGAAAGATCGGAGACAATGCATTAAGTCAAGAAGAGAGATGGCTCAGTCTCCAGCAGTGGATGCAGATTCATGCTGGCTGAATGGCTAGAATGTTTCTCTTAAACAATTATAGCACCCACCAGCTGAATACACCATCTGCTTTGGAGGTTCTACCACTCCGTGAATGGAAGGTAGCAGATATACCATTCAATCTAACAGAAAGAAAACGTTGCACCTTTGGAGTCACTTGCACATTTGAGTACTTTAGATCCCGGATTGCAATGTTTTTGGGGTGTATAATAATTATGAATAGGGCTGTTTTGGATATTGAGTGTATCGGGCGCAATGCTACAGAGCGCATAGCTCTGTTGCCATGGCGCGTATGTTCAAGGGTATTTGTTGATAGAGATTACTTTTGCATGGGAAGTTTCTGGAGTTTGAGTTATGCACAGTAATTTAACAGAAGCAGACTGGGATGTGGAACTTCATATTTTTTTTCTTTAATTTAATCATGATCTTACGAAGATCGTTTGACAAAGGTTTAAGAGATGATTTTTTAATGTCACTGGGGGACCGAGACTGCCCATAGTAAATGCATGTAGCCATTTCACAAATTACTCGTTTGCAATCCCAATGCCAAATCGAGTCATATCGTGTCCTACCCTCTCTGTACAGAACCACTGTATAGTCTCACATCTTGATCGATTACGCTGTGACGAACAGAGATACAGAATTCTTGCTTCTTTGCCGTATTGTATTATAACGGTAACGATATGAATAGTTTGGTGTCAACGCTGTCCAGGTACAGGTCACGTGTTCCGGTATCAACGATATCAGTGTGCTCTTCGGGGGCGACCGATATATATAATCCGACTATGTTAAATCAAGGTCTGTACATATTACCCTCTGCCCAAAGTGCTATCATTTCTTTCCAAAAGACACCGTATATTATGTCTAAACATTACAAAATTTACCTTTTCCCCTACACATTCAAAACCGACGTACGATGACGATAATCGTTGTTTTTTTAATGTAGGGATCTTATGCTGTCCATTTTTTACCTGAAATGGGTCCCCCGAAGCAAAATATTAATAAACCAATCAATGCCGTTAAGTCATCAAATCTTTATGTTTTCCAAAAATTGGCTGTTATTCCCATAATAAAATTCCTTTTAAGATTCAACATCTTTATATTGTTCTTTAATAATTATATTCAATTGTCCCTGAATTTTATTGACAAACGACAACAAACCGTTAACCGGGTTCAGATGAATATTAACTTATGACTCTGAACTTTGATGGCAAACCCATTGACGAATTAGGGGCGCTTCAAAGCAATGTTACGAACAATTATTGATTCGTGGACCTTGCTTTAATTTCAGGTGTTTGCACCGTACATTAGTGCACGAAAATATAAATCCATGGTTGAAATACTTTTACTTAGAGGTCCTATCTGTTTTAGTCGATTGGCTCGGATTTGATCCTCTTGAACAAATTTCGGCATTAGTTATTTCATACCAGTCGCACGTACAATGTTGATCGAGAATTGTCTCCTACAAAGTGGAGTCAAAGGAACCTTCCACAAAACGAAATTACTAATGGTACCAAACCTTTTTTCGCTCATTTTCAAAACGAGGGTGAAATGGACCCATTCCTTTCGTCATGTAAAAAACGTCTTAGATCCAAAGACACCCAACAACTTTCTTTTCATGAAAGCAAATGTGATCATATAACACCCATTCTCCAGGAGCTTCACTGGCTCCCCATCAATTATCGCATTAAATTTAAACTCTGTGTTTTAGTTTTTCGCTATTTTGAAGGGACCCTGCCATCTTATCTTTCTTCTGTCCTGTGCACTTACCAACCTTCCCGATCTCTCCGTTCCTCATCGCAAAAACTCCTCAAAACCCCTAGTGTTGCTCTCAAATCTGCTGGGGAGCGATCCTCTCGTTTTGCTGCCCCATCAGCCTGGAACTCCCTTCCGACTACACTTCGTAATTTATCTCCCTTATCAGTTCAAAAGCCGTTGAAGACTCATTATTCCACAGGCATTCCCAACGCAGTGTTATTGTGAGTATTTCTGTTTTGTGTCTTTTTTGTGCGCACTGAGATCTTCTGATGATTAATTTTGTCATTTATAAAAAATTTTGTATTATTATTATTATTATTATTAATATTATTATTATTCTGAATTATTAAATAAAACCAGACTCTAAGGTTTAATGGGGGTGAACGCGACAGGGTGTTGATACCACTGAGTTAGTCCGGGATACATAACTTCCTATTCAACTTCCTGTCACACTATCTAGGCACTATTATTAAACTTAAAAAATGTCGAGTCCACAATTGTTTTTACTTGTCGAAGTTTAATAAGAAATGGTTATTTTGCCACTAAATATTAAAATACTTTTGATTTTAGAAACTAAACACTCCCTTTTTATGGAGTAGTACACATGGAGCAAGAATGCAATGTTGGCAAATGCAAAATGATTCTGATTGTCCCAGCGCTACCCACCACTCACCCCATCCAAGTAAGACTTATAATCATCATTATGCAAACTGAATTTTTAAAACATGACTACAGCTATTTGCTGTATTTTCGTTTAATTGTGAGATGCAGGTGAAATATTGTCCGTGAATTCGTTCTACAGTATCTTGCTGTAAACCAATAGCTATTTTGTTAAGGTCCATGGTCCTATCTCTAATAGCCTCGTTCCAGAGGCCCAGATTTTTACCGAAGTGGTCATAATAATATAAGAATTACATTTAAAAGCGCATACAAACAAAGTTTCAACGCTGTACCAACATTAAAAAGCCAAATAGTTAAATTGGTACAAAGAAAACAAAATACAATAACATCGTAAAATTACTAAGTAAAAGCAAGCTTTAAAAAAGTAGCACGAGGTTAAATTACAGACAAAATATACATATACACTTATGTTAAACAATCCACAGCAAGTTCATGAATTTCCATTATGTTTCAGGAATCATAATAGCACCAACGTACGTTATCATTAAACAAATATGGTTTTCAGTTTCCTCTTAAATTCCATCATGACCATCAAGCACGAATGGAGAGAGGCAATCTGTTCCACAATAGGAGCAGCTACCGCGAAAGACCGATCACCATAATAGACTGTCTTTGTGCTGGACCAAAGTTCAGCAACATTGAGTAGATGATCGCAAAGACATTGCAGATGCGTTTGTAGTCTGAAAAGGGGGGAGGTGGGGGGGGGGGGGGGTGATAAAGAAGTTAGTTGTTCGTAAGATACTTGGGGGAAAGTCCTTGTCTTGACTATAAGCTAGTTAACAAAACTTTAAAGACCTCTGAGAATGGGACTAATCTGCTCATAGCGTCCTGCACGTGTGACCAATTCTGGCAGCAGCATTTTTGGATTACGCTGGAGAGTGCATGTCTGACTTTGGTAATCCATATAATAGCTATTGTACAGTCTATCGCGATGTAACCAAAGGCTTGTAACCAGACGTTCTGTACAGTCTTGATTAAGATACTTCCGTAGCTTTCCATATTTTGTTATATTTTTTTTTTTTTTTTTTTTTTTTAAAAAAAGTAAAAAATTTTTTTTTTAATTTTTTTTTTTTTTTTTTTTTTGTTTTTTTTTTTTTTTTTTTTTTTTTTTTTTTATTTTTTTTTTTTGTGTTTTTTTTGGTTGGTGTTAATACATACCGTAAGAAGGGCCGAGCGACCGATGTTGCGATAGGTTCTTTCATCCCAAGGATATGTCAATGATTACACCCAATCCTTCGCTGAAAGAGGATTACTCAATTTCTCACCGCCAATATTTACTGTTGGGAGGGTAGATGTCTTACGAAATTGAGAGCTCACATGAACAATTTCTGTTTTTTGCATCATTCAGCATCAGTTTGTTGTTGATTGCCCATGCTCTCACATCGCTAATACAGCCGCAAGCTTTTCAATTTGCCTGTGAATATCACGTGGTTTGAGAACAATACATTGGTGTCCTCTGCGTAAATAACATGATGAATTTTGTCATGTGTAGTAATTACAAATTGTCAACTAAGTTGACCATATACAAAACAAAGTCCAATGGGCCTGACGGACCATTGGGAACTCCCCATGGTACTGGGTAAGCAATCGAGACCGTGTCTCCCAACTATCATAGCTTGCTGCCTTTGTTCCAGATACGAAATAAACCACTTAAGTGCAGTCCCACATAACACCGATATCTGTCCTCATGCG
Source organism: Ophioderma brevispina (assembly GCA_023653785.1). Taxonomy (NCBI): domain Eukaryota; kingdom Metazoa; phylum Echinodermata; class Ophiuroidea; order Amphilepidida; family Ophiodermatidae; genus Ophioderma; species Ophioderma brevispina. Next base: position 30,674 of record JAMKCH010001389.1, read on the forward strand.
TTTAAAAGTCTTGTGTGGTCGATTGTATCAAAGCCGCCGAATCGTCCAATAACACCAGCGGCTTCTTGACCTGCTCAAGTGCGAGGAGGCAGATCATCTGTACGCAAACAAGGCGGTCTCCGTAGAATGATGACAGCGGTATGCTGACTGTGCATCGAAAAGAGGTTGTTTTATCCTGCAATAGGTCTTTATTTGAGTTGCCACAATCCTTCAAGAACTTTGTATTGAACATTAAGTTCGCATGGGTCTGTATTTGTCTGTAAGAGTGTTTTATCAGTTCGCTTTTTCAGAGTGAGCCTATGTATGAGATTTTAAATGCTGCAGTACAATTCCAGTTGATAAAGATGAATTAAAAATGTCTTGTTATGTATGGTAAACAATGCATCCAAGAGAATTTCACAGCCACGTTGGTAATTGGGTCCAGTTTCGCAGACTTCGATGGACTTTTCACGAATAACTTTGCGCACCACCTCCTCAGTCACCGGAGAAAATTCTGAAAAGGTGCTCTGCAAGGTCTGAAACCTTCAACATTCAAGTTAGGCAATTGAATGTTGTCCCATTTGTCACGAATCTTCTGATTTTTGCCATGAAGAAGGTTGCCAAAATTAGGTTATGGCAAGATCTTTCGTAAAGAAGGTTCTGGCAAGGCAATAGAAGTGTCTGATGAACACCAGGTATGACAAAGCGAAATGTTGTTTGGAATCACAACTAGTAAGTTCGTTCTGCATGTTCTGGTGGTATTCACATTTAGAACGTTCAAGTGATGGTAGATTTTTGCACTGCACTTTAATAACTGCTTGTCAATTTCTAGGCCGCTCTTCTTCATTTTTGCTTGTCCAATCTCCGCTTCTCTTTTTTCTTCATGCTCTCATTTGGTGTACCATGGACAGGAGGTCTTAATAATTGTCTTGGTCTTCTGTGTGCTGTTTTATCGAGAAGTTCCTTGAAGACTCTGTTAATTATCACAAGGGACGAAGTGTCCTTTGCTACTGTCATCCACAAGTAATGTTGTTTATCTTTCTGAAACTGTTCAATGTTAATATCACGTAATTTGCAAACTCAACGGTTTTCTTAGATGGCCCTGGACGAACAATTTTCAAGAGTGCCATGATGGGCATAATTATTCTGATGTGCAGTCCCTTAAAGACAACGGGGACATTTGAATTCACTCTTGCTATCATTTTTTCTGAAATTAAGAGGTCCCGTTTGTGCCATAGATGCGTAGGCCCCTCAATTGTGTTGTTGATAGGCCCCTGTCCCCTTCATCTCATGGAACAACTTGGTCACTCTGTCCCCTTGTCATCATCGACGTGGAGGTTAAAATCTCCTATATGACAACATATTGGGAAATGGATGGAAAAACCTCAAGAAATGTGGAAAAGTCATTCAAACATCGTTGTAGTAAGCGTGTTCTCAATGAGGGAGGAGGTCTGTATATGGCAAATAGCCTCATCATTTGAATCCGCATGATACGGAAAATCCTGTATTCCAAAAGTTTTTGAAAGGAGTGATCCTGTTTTCCTTCACATGAAAATCTTTGCGAAAAATTGGCAAAAATTCCACCTCCCACGAGTAGGTACGTGCCAAATTCGACATTGGTAGTTTGGTAGGGTATTACGAATATCTCCGAGGATAGGATCAATCATAGTGATGCGCCACGAAGCCACACTCTGCTACAATGAGAAATATCAATGTCATTTTGTACAATCAAGTCACAAATAGAACAGTTTTGTTTTTCATGGATCTCGCGTTCCAATGGTAAACGCGCACTGCTGTTGTAGATCCTTTTTCTTGCTTGCATGGTTCTAAATATTGATGTTTTATTGACTTGGATACATTTGGCTGCTGATTGTGATGTACAGGAATGCTTTTAAGTGTCCTAGGATTTGGTGGACAACTGGGTGAAATGAAGATCATTTTTACCATTCCATTCGGAATAAGAAATGTTGCTTTTTGAAAGTTCTATGGGCCCTTTTTGTTGGTTGCACACTACAAATTCCAATTCCTTGACCAAATCATAAACATCCTTGGCAACTCTCTTACTTCGATTTGATTGAAGTTGCAACAAATCACCTTTGAATAGTGTTGATTAGGCATTATATTTGCCCCATTCAATAGATTGAGAGTCCTTACAGGCCATATACAAAGCATACATCTGGTGATCAAAGATCAATAGCACATTGAATGGATTCCACACAATCAATTGATTTTTTGGTACGCAGAAGAAAGCTATTATTTTTCTCATTTACCGTGTGAAATCTTAGTGCCAAAGGATTGTTTGTCATTTTGGAAGCTATGACGAAAATGTGCCCCACATTGGGCGACCAATATTCATTTATACACAGTACACTTTATGGGGCTTGCAAAATCACGTTTTTTACAGATGGGGTTTGTGGGGTAAAGGCCAATCTATCAAGATGAAAAATTAAACATCCTTAAATCGGGCCGTCCACCTTTAATTGCAATTGCCTGCAAACAAAACTACTAGTACGCCTTCTTTCAAACAAAATTGCAAAAAGGTATGCTGAATCAATGGCCTCAACACAATTAAAAAAATATCCACATCAAACCAACAATTACGTATAGACTACATAAACCAGGGGTCCGTTCGCGAAAGTTTTACGTAACTACGTCTATACTAACCATGCTTATGTCCTACACTCAAATGCAACCTTATTCATACCTTTTACACTGCTTTTGGATACCTTGGTTCACTCAATCAGGTCATGACATAGTAGGCTCAAAAACGTAAGATTTACGACGGACCCCCTGAAGCCCAGAGAGTTTATGCTGAAAAAGTACATGGTTTTTGATGGCCTTCTTATGTTAGTACAGAGTGAAAATAGGGAAAATAAGGTAATACAGGGGGTCTAAAAATTGCTCCAAATATCTCTAATCTCAAATTCTCCGTATAGGAAAAAAGTCTATGTCTCCGTGTTGTCTCAAACTGTTTTTCAATAAAGATATGAAGTAAAGAGTTGTGGAGGCCGAGTTTTTTCCAAATACATGATTACAATTGTATGGAAGTTTGAATGAACTGAACACTTCAAATGACAAAGGTTTATTTTACGAAATAGGCTAGCGGGCGCACCCCTAACAATTACATAATTTTGCAAAAATAAATTGTCCCTAAAATTATCCAAATCGTTTCTACACTTGTTCTCCCTTCTAGTATGTGCACCATTTTTCCTTGAATGAATGTTAAATGTCTCTCCTTTTCCCCCTGAATATCAGTGACCAGGGATTTACACCACGTTCCATTGAACTCCACAAAAATGGGGCTATTGATATTAAATCCGCCCGTTACGCATAGGACAACGTACTTCAGATTCTCGTGGGACTGCAAACCATTGTTTTTGTCCATGACGTTTAAAAGCTTTGAAATGTTTTCACGCCCGGACTTGATTGAGCTAAGCCTCAGTCACGAAGAAAATAAAACTCAAACTTCTGCTGGGAGTTCAATACTTTGATCGTATATTTCATCATTTATTCACAAAGGAAGAAGATGAACAACAATCATGAAAGAAATTTGGTTTGGCAAGTTATGACCTAACCTCTTGGGGCAGAACCAACACCCATAACTTTACATCATATTACCTCTTTCATTAAAAGTTTTGTCCGGCACGTTCACCTGCATTCATATGGTGATGGTTTTCGATTTCTGTCTATGAACCAATGCATAGAAATGGGGTTACGCGGCCAGTTACTTGGATTTGTTCTGCACAAAGATGTTATGGCTCACAGGTTGCCAAACATTTTTTTTTTGTCATGAGCTTTGTTCACCTTCGTTTCCCTTTCGAATAAATGATTTAATATGGGTCAAGAAAATTGGACACACACAGTAGAAACCTCTACTTTAATTTCGTTCGGACGAGGGCAGATAATTGGGTGTTCCACGTCATGAACAATAGCTTAAAGGGATTGATTGGTATGAATAATCGCACATATAATAATGAAATATCCCAAATATGACGTACCAGATGTTTTTCAGGTCATTGGATTATTCCTTTCGAAGAAAACACCATTTTTCATGCTTAATTTTCGAAGCCAGTCTACGATTTAACGAAGCCGCCATGTTACGTTTACGCTATTGTTTTTCCACATCCATGTTAAGTCTTTCCACACCATTGAAAGATGATCGGTGGTGAGACACGTTCGGGGCTGTATGAAAGACTATCCGTTTACTTTTAACATTGAAATTAAAACACAGCTTTAATTTACACCGTTTTCCTTAAATATATAAATTTATCAAAAATGGCATACTTTGGGCCTATTTTTTTTTCTGAGAAATATATTTTAAAAATAAAATTAGGAAACTCTTCATCATCCAGAAGCGCTACTCGGTACATGAAAAGTACGTAGATTTCTGACCGTGCATTAAGTGGGTTTCGAACACTGATCTCTTTATTACAATTGATGGAAAAGCTGGGCGTCGTAATTGCAGCCACTGACGGCCATTTGGTCATCCAAAAAGGAGCCCAAGCAGGTGGTTTAAAGCCGTGTCATTGTTTTAAACAAACTTTTGTTTCCCATTGAATGTGTATAGCGACATAAAAGAACTACAGAATCAAGCCAATCATTTAGCCAATTGTATTTGCGCGTATGGGATGGCATGTCTCTAAAACGTGCACCCGTTATACAACTTCTGTTAATTAACAGGCGTCCCTGGAATGCTAATTGTGTTCGTTAGACCACGATGTCCGCCCGTTGCTCATTCATCTAATATACAAGTACTGTTTCATGTTGTGTAGCCAATCCATTGTATAAGATCAGTGGTTACAGTGCATCTGCGATAAATCTATAATATTACGCGTACCCTTTTAAAATGTCCACGTTTTCATGGATTGTAGTGTTTTATGCCAACTAAAACCTTTGTAATCATAAAAAATGATATCTAAAACACCCCCTTTAACATTTTCCTCAATCACTGATGTTTAAAATGTAGTTTTTTTTGGGCAATAAAAATTTCTAAATGAACTTCGCCCCTATCCTTGTTGTCTCAAAACGAAGTTCACAAGGGATGAGGGCTTGTGTCAAAACTTGCTGAATCACGTGATCTATTTTCGTTGGCTTCTGTTTTCGTATTGCATGCGGCGTTGTAAATATACCACAGGGGATAAACATGGTAGCTTCCCTGATTGCTGTACAGTTGTGTACATTTAATCGAATAAAGCTGGATTTTTTTCGCAAGAATCCTCCAATGTCCATTAATACATCTGGCCACTACGTTTTATTTAGGGATATTTCATTCTATATGTGCCGATAGATTCATACCAATAAATCACTTTAATCAAATCGGGTGTGGTATAACACCTGCAATCTTTTCAGTGCATGAATAAAAAAGCTCTGCATTCCATATGAAAAAGGAATCTGTGAAGTTGTTTGGTGTTCACATACCGAGCGGGTTTACAATCAATATCCCCCATTATTTCCTGGAGTCAATGCATCATGGTGTACCTCCTGTAGTAACTGATATCTCAGGGCATAATTGAGATACATTTTAATTAATTTTCTCTGAGATTGGCACATACTATACTGAGACACACGAAGAACTGATTCTATAATTTTAGGAAACTTATTTCGGAAGAATTATGTACTGCCCAGGTGCGCCAGCCCCTTTGGTTCCTTACCGAGCATCTTTTTTCCTTTGGCCTCATGGCCGAGAATTCCCAATACACCAAAAATTTTCAATCGGTTTTCAAAGTGAATTAATTGACGAATGAGCTTAACCTGTGAGAAAATATGTGACCCACTTTCACAACCCAGGAGTGCAATGGTTTTGGGGTGTATAATAATTATAATAGTGCTGTTTTGATATTAGAGTGTATCAATGCGCATGGCTACAGAGCGCGTAGCCATGGCGCGTATGTTCACGGGTTATTATGTTTGATAGAGAGTTACTTTTTGCGGGAAGTTCTGGAGTTTTGTTACATTCATACAAACCAAATTAAAAGCACAGCTGAAATTCATCACCTGAAATCTGGATGTAACAGTTGAGGGTGTCAACTTCGGAACCCAATTTATGGCATGCAAGGTTAATGTTTCAAATTCATGCGGACCATGACACTGCTACTATTACTGTTCATGGCTATCACTAAGGGCATTATTTGCAGTGATTTGAATTTTTGAACATGTTGAAAAACAATTTAAGATAATAGCCTTACCCCGATGCTGTAAGTAACGTCATTGAAAATTACACACTTATGACTTGAACTGATTGAAAATATATTATTTATTATCTTTCCTGGAGATGGCCCCAGCGACGATAGGGTTGAAAAAACCATGTTGCGCTTGGCCGATTCGAACCTGCGACCTTCGTATTACATATGCACGACGCTCTAACCGACTGAGCTATCAGCAGGTTCGTAGAAGAGCGATAGATATCATCTATAGGTGTTAGGTTCGAAAGGTTCTTTACTATGCCCTTCAAATTGCATTGAAACTGTCTTACTACATTAATAGTCTCACATCTGATCGATTACGCTGTGACACCGGAGATACAGAATGCTCTTGCTGCTTTGCCGATTTGTAAGTTTTAACGGTAACGAGATGAATAGTTTGGGGTGTCACGTGTCAGGTACCGTCACTTGTCAGGTATATTTAATCAGTTTGCTCTTCGGGGGCGAACCGATATATATAAATCCGACTATGTTAAATCAAGGCGGTACCTATGGCCCTCTGCCCAGAGTGCTATTATTTTTTCCAAAGACACGGTTTTTTATGTCTAAACATTAAAAATTTACCTTTTCCCTACTGATCACAAACCGACGACGATGACGATATCGGTTGTTTTTTCCAATGTAGGGATACGTACTTCATTTTTACCTGAATGGGTCCCCCGAGCAAAATATAACCTAATCAATGCCGTGACGTCATCAATCGTTCTTTTTTCCACATGGCTGTTTCCCATAATAAAATTCCTTGTTAAGATTCAACAGCTGTAAGTGGTTCTTAATAATTAATATTCAATTGTCCCCGCCTGAATGTGAAAAAGATAATCGAGGCATAAGTCTACAAACTGAAAACTAAAGTCACCGGCTAAATCCCCTTACCGGGGACGGTAAGGGGCAGACGGATCCCCGTTTTAAAGTAATAGCAGGCTTACGCCACTTGCGCGCGGCTACGGGGGTTATGCGTCCAGAACAAGTCGGCATGATTCTCATGTTTTATTCAGGGCCCGTAGAAATATCTAATCCCAGTTCATTCATCCTTAACAATAAAAGCAAGTATGACTTTCGTTGCCTTTAATGGACTAACCCACGGAGTCTGACCAAATGCTGTATCCAAAGAGGTCTATATAGATAGAGATGCAAACGTTCGTAATCTTTAGAAATTCACCGTCTCGCATGTTTTGCCGACCACAGAAAACTAGAGTACCAACAATAGAAGCAATGGCTGCCTCGCTTCTTCCACATTCGGTGGGTGCCGCTTTGCATATCCACTACTCGGTAGTGATACAAATGAATTGTATTGGGTTAGAGGTGGCCAGGTGTAATAATAGTGTACCTGGATCATTGTGCTCAGAGCTCTTTTTTTCATAATGCAATGCGCGCTAGGTGAAAAGATTATTCATTGAGCGGTTTATTTAATCAGACGACTGATGTGTCATTTCAATTCTTGTAGTGCCATGGGTAGAACAAAATTTACCCACCCCAATAGCACCAACATCCAACAACTGATATTTTGGGGATTGTTTTGTATCGAAATTGACATTATGTGTGTATACAAGACCCCAAACTGATAGTATTCCGTGCCAATTTCAAAATGTCATCGCCATCACGGACGACTGTTTTTTGAATGCGTTTCACCCCCTTGCTTATCCCACCATATGAACACTTTGAGGTTTCTTTTAAGGCATTTGTAGACAAAATACTGGAATGCTAACAGTTAACTGTACTTTATGTAGACAGTTGTTGTCTGCCCACTTTGGTTGGGTGAATTTGAATAGCACGGCATAACAAATAAGTCTCGAACCTACTGATATTTCTTATTTGATAACTGTATTCACAACAACGTTTTTTTTGCAAAAAGGGTGTTTGTAACTGCGACTATTCGTGGTTTGTAAAGTGGGTCACTATTTTTGTTTTCACAAATGGCACGAGAACATGTGACGTTTTAATATAATTTCAACCATGCCCTTAAACGTACATTTAAATGAGTATATGGATTGTAAAAATAAAATTTGCACATCAAATGCGACTGGATTTTATGCATCTGGTATAGACAGTGGTGAACAGCGTATCTGGTAACCGTGGTCGTCGTTTTTATTTATTGGCATTACCTTCATCGATTTCAATTTTTTATGTGTGGAAACAGCAATTAAAATTTGGATGCATATGTCAAAATGCCCACATATCGCCAATAATATGATTGGTGAACAACGTTACATGTACATGTAGAACCGTTTCTGTTTTTTTAACAATGTTATGCCTAAAGTCTAGTAATGCATGTAAAAGTCACTTAAGCAAAACGAAGCAAATAAATAGAATTTATCACTTAGAATGCTTTCATAACCCTTCTCTTTAGAATTTATATTAGATGTTTTGGAATCAAACTATGATAAATGGGCATTTTTGTCACTGTTTCGAACGATTATATGGTGCACAATTACCTTTATTGCGTGTATTTGTTTTGCTTACATACTTAATAAATCCAGTACATAACCATTATTAACTGTTGCGTGGTGAAGGCGATTTGTCTTTAATTTTTTGGTCTAAGAACCTATGATGTGAACAACGTTATCCGCTCCACAAAACAAAAGAACAAAATCTGAATTTGTATTCATTCAATAAGACGTCGTTTTCAGTTACTCATGGATGAATAGGATCCCATTGTTTTTATTACATCAGTTGTGATATTTCTGTGCTGTAATTAAGGTACAAATATCATAGAACAATACTTCCACAAAGGTAAAATTACATATATTATGTTAGTGAGTAGATAACAAAGTAACCTGTCTTCCTTTGCCAAACACAATCTTTGGTATTATGAGCCGAGATATTCCAGGAAAATATTTCTATCTTTGTAGGTTTCACACACTTAAATGATTAATGACGCTATCAGTAAAAATATACTGGATAACGTTGTGCCCCATCGGAGAAAAGTTACAACAAAATACATAACAATACCTGCTGTATGAAAAATGTGATAGGGTGTTCGAAATGTTCTTGACAAGTATTATCTTCAACATGTTGACTTTGAGAACGATTCATATAAAGCAGATTTGAATCAACTTAATTATAATTTCTGGATTGAAATGAACCGATTTTTTTAATATCCCGTCGACATGGAAAGCCACTAGTAAACAAAAAGGGACTTATTGCCGCAATCACCAGACCATTAATATTGCACGAAAGATAATATGGTATCCCCCCGAAAGTGCCAGATAGTGTTCATAGATAGAAGGTTTTAGACGAAGTCCATTGGTGCATACCGATTGCAGGTGACAATAAGGAGACACTCCCTTGGCATACTCTCCCGGTATTCATCCACGCGTGCACGGAGTTACTACATGCACTGTATACAAAAACGACAGCCTAGAAGGCTAGAAAACAACCAGCCATTTGTATACGCACACATTTAGTATAGTTTGTCTATAGACTGCCATTGTAGAGATCTTAATTCCGAGATCTCACAATCCTATTCCGAAGATTCATGTCTTTAAACTTCTCCCCAAGTCACCGTCCCAGATCACACATTTCTCCCACTATTGCTTGTCACTGCGCATGCCACCATTGTAGAAGTCCTCAGATGCGTTGAAACCACTTTCCCCTCTCAATGACTTCATCATTGTCATGAATGGCCTACCCCGCTGGATTTTCATCTGATGAACAAGAAAGAATCGCATGGGCGAGATCAGGAGAATAGGGCGGGTGTTGGCAAGATTTCATAGCCACATCTTTGCTTCCATGCTGACACCCACCGTGCTGACACCTTAGACATGTGCAGTTGGTTGTCATTGAATAATATTCCCACACTGCCATACCTGAGATCAATTTCATGCATGAATTCATGCTGAGATTTACTCGTCGGTCTTCCATGACAAGGTCCTCTACTTTCTTCACTGTGGCTGCATCGTCTGTAAGTGATGGGCGTCCACTTCTGGTTATCTGTGATGGACATGTGTCAGTTTGAATTTCTTTTCCAATATTTTTGACCATGCCTTGTGACAAGCTTTCACTATCATCGCTTGCTTGGTGGCAATGTAACCCTTATGATGCAGGAACGTAATCACGCTGCGGTCCCAATTTTGTCCATCAGTGCAGGTTATGTGGTTAGCTATCGCCACATGTAAAGAAAGTAAAAATACTTATGAGACCATATTTGCACCATAATGTACATAGGACGCGTGCCTATTCTGACAAAATTTCATCGATATAGGCTCCTTCCCTTCTGGGTGATGTTTAAAACTTTTTGATACCACCGCGTATATTAAGGGTTTATAAATGAGAATCCGATTCTCGATGTTTTTAAAAAGGAAGGTTTGAAGAGGTTTTTTCTACAGTTTGAAGGGTGCTGAATCAGAATAGTGGGGTTTAACCTCTGGAAATGTTAGGTTTATTACCAATTAGAACAGTTTTCCTGGAAATGTATTAGATATGCAGGTGAAGAGTGACTATTTGAAATTATAGAATTTACGTTCACAGCTGTGTCTCAATTCTGATGGACCATATGCCAATTAGACTATACTACTTGTAATCATAGATTTGTTGTTGTTTTCATAAGAGCAAATCTAATATGCTTCCGGTCAATGAAAATGAAAGAAATCGACTCAAATAATCCAGATATGACAATTTTGTAAGCACACCTCCTTTTTCCTCCATTCCAAATGCATTTATCAGTTTTAAGCAAAATATTTCGTTAATGTACGTTATACGGGGTATAGCATTGAAAAGTAACTGATGACCCTTGCTATCTTGTTTAATTGATCTATGATAGCCATAATATCCTTTATATATCATCAAAGATTAATGTTCCACACAATATCTCACCCCATTATCCTGCATGTGTACATGAAAGGGTTTTAACACTACTATTGTAATCCTGGTATAGATACAAGCTATGTCAGTAAGGGACTAAACTCTAGCAATATCCTAACAATGGGAAGATCTGTGTTTCTTGCTCTGCAACAGGTGAATTGGTGATTTGATTTTTCATATCACTGTGTAATTTATTAAGTTGACAAAGGCATCAGGATCTTGTCATTCTCACAAACCAAGTTTTAATTTGTGTACATCCATAAATGGATAAAAAAAGGTGTGCTTACAAACCCGCCAATCTAGAGTATTTTTTCCGTTTGATTTCTTTAATTTTTTACACCTGAAAGTAGATTATATGTTTTTTTTTTAAAAAACAACAACAATCTATGTATGGATTGCATAAGGTCAAGATTATCTTTATCCTTGCACATTTTTTTTTATTCACGTAGTATATGGACATGTCCTCCTATGCTGTTTGTTTTAGTAGTCTCCACCATGGGGCTAGGACAAAACCAAGTGTCAAATTTCATAATAAATTATTAAAATCATATAACCGTCCATCCCGCAAATAAAACTGGCAAATTTTCTTGAAATGATAAAATGTCACCTTCAATTTCTTTCCTCAATATCAGTGACCATTTATACACATTACATATAGACTTCAGCAATAATGGAGCTAAAGACATAATGGAGCATAAAGATATTCAACAATCGGCCCGGATGTGAACATTTGTTACATTGCACGCATTGGAATAGATTCGAGGTGTTATCACCTCCACGATTCAGGTTGATTAGCAAATACACACATCCCTACTGTAGCGCCCCAACTGAATATTCGTCCATAGAAAGATCAGGGTACGTTCTATTCTGCCCATCTGGATCAATCAACATAGAACGTCCACATAGACTAGGTAAGTTCATGCTATAGTTGGACCTTGATGTCACTTCCTCACTCCAGAGTCATTGACTTCAATGCTAATCATGATACCAACAAATGAATCGTGAATGGCTAGGCTAGTCAAAATGTGTGAGGAAAAACAACCTACGTCCCGCACAAATAAGATGCCCTCATCCTAGAAGTCGTCTCCCGGACATGGATCACCTACAGGCACAATATATCCAGCTGGACCACATCTTTCATAAACACTAGTGGGAACTATTTTGCGTAAATGCCGTGCATACAACTCTGTGGAACTAGACTCTGGCCATCGTATTGTCAGCATTATGTTAGCCATCAGTTTGAGGAAATCCTTGCAGAGACCACAGTTTCAACTGGAGAAAGCTACGTAATCCTGTTACAAGAGATAAGTTCCAACTTGAACTTTCCAACCGTTTTGAAGTCCTTCAAAATGAGACATCTCATCTATTCGGAACGTTACAACCTATATCCAAATCTCACTAGTCAAAAAGAAATGGAGAAGCTTAACTCATTCCCAATGAATCATACCAAAGGGACTGAGACCATTACTTGCCAACAGATAGATGAACTCAGTTAACTTTAGCTACACCCACCACAGGGACAAATTATCCATGAACTCTCCGGGAAAGATCGGAGACAATGCATTAAGTCAAGAAGAGAGATGGCTCAGTCTCCAGCAGTGGATGCAGATTCATGCTGGCTGAATGGCTAGAATGTTTCTCTTAAACAATTATAGCACCCACCAGCTGAATACACCATCTGCTTTGGAGGTTCTACCACTCCGTGAATGGAAGGTAGCAGATATACCATTCAATCTAACAGAAAGAAAACGTTGCACCTTTGGAGTCACTTGCACATTTGAGTACTTTAGATCCCGGATTGCAATGTTTTTGGGGTGTATAATAATTATGAATAGGGCTGTTTTGGATATTGAGTGTATCGGGCGCAATGCTACAGAGCGCATAGCTCTGTTGCCATGGCGCGTATGTTCAAGGGTATTTGTTGATAGAGATTACTTTTGCATGGGAAGTTTCTGGAGTTTGAGTTATGCACAGTAATTTAACAGAAGCAGACTGGGATGTGGAACTTCATATTTTTTTTCTTTAATTTAATCATGATCTTACGAAGATCGTTTGACAAAGGTTTAAGAGATGATTTTTTAATGTCACTGGGGGACCGAGACTGCCCATAGTAAATGCATGTAGCCATTTCACAAATTACTCGTTTGCAATCCCAATGCCAAATCGAGTCATATCGTGTCCTACCCTCTCTGTACAGAACCACTGTATAGTCTCACATCTTGATCGATTACGCTGTGACGAACAGAGATACAGAATTCTTGCTTCTTTGCCGTATTGTATTATAACGGTAACGATATGAATAGTTTGGTGTCAACGCTGTCCAGGTACAGGTCACGTGTTCCGGTATCAACGATATCAGTGTGCTCTTCGGGGGCGACCGATATATATAATCCGACTATGTTAAATCAAGGTCTGTACATATTACCCTCTGCCCAAAGTGCTATCATTTCTTTCCAAAAGACACCGTATATTATGTCTAAACATTACAAAATTTACCTTTTCCCCTACACATTCAAAACCGACGTACGATGACGATAATCGTTGTTTTTTTAATGTAGGGATCTTATGCTGTCCATTTTTTACCTGAAATGGGTCCCCCGAAGCAAAATATTAATAAACCAATCAATGCCGTTAAGTCATCAAATCTTTATGTTTTCCAAAAATTGGCTGTTATTCCCATAATAAAATTCCTTTTAAGATTCAACATCTTTATATTGTTCTTTAATAATTATATTCAATTGTCCCCGCATGAATATGAAAAAATGGGGTCCATAAGTCTACAAACTGAAACAAAGTCAGCCGGCTTAATACCCTTACCGTGGACGAATGAGCAGACGGATCCCCGTAGTAGTTGTAGCAGGCCTTACAGCCACTTGCGCGCGCGTCTGCCGGGGTTATGCGTCTAGTACTTTTTTCCGAATTGTGTATTTTATTGAATGAGGGGCATGTGTTTGGGGGGAAATTAAAATTCCACGCTAAACTACTGAAAGAAATGTATTCCGATAGTAGAGAAAATCAACTTCGTATGCTTACTAATGAAAGCATTTAAGTCAACGTACGCGCATTTATAGCTACATTGACTCTCAAAACATTCTGACTAATCGTTTCATTTGTTATCAAAATTGTCCTCACTCTCTATTTCAAAATGATTTCCACATGAAAGGTCAGATGTCTTAGTTCGTGAATGAAACAGGTGAATCGATCGGGCCTCATGTTTTCTTTTCTTCCTCCTTTCCCAACTAACCGAACCGCTGTCCTAAACTTTTCCTCTAGTGATAACTGGGTTGAATCTACTATAAGTAAGTTAAGCTTATACCTAAAAATACATTTCTTGTGACGCAAACTTTGGCGGAAATTGCCTTATTAAAACCGTCTACTACACACATCATTAGCAGTACTATTCAATTCTAGTGCACGCCATCTGTTTGCAAGTCAAATTAGGTGCAATATGAAGAGAGTAACCTATTATTCTTTGTTCGTTCACGTACCAAACAGACTATCTACCTTATATATATATATTAAGGCCATTTGAAGTTGAAATGGCTGTTGGAAACAATCAAGTCTTCAGTTAACCATGGAAGACAGAGATAAGAAGGAACCACATCGACCCACTTGACGTTTGAACGATCTATCTGCCGCCCCATAATTGCAATTGTTATTCATATTCTCTCAAGTGCCCTTCCGAGGATAATCCTATTCAGAGTTTCTCGCTCGAGAAAATTCTCAGTTCGTGGTTGTTTCTTCATTGCGAAGTAAATACTTAAACATATGGCGGCTTCCATGGAAACCGATCAACACTCCCCGGGGGAGGGGGTTCTTGGATTTTGGTCGGTAACCCATGCAAAAAAGAGGGACTAGCTGGGATGGGACTAGCAAATGCGGTACTACCGCTAGGGGTATCAAATTCAAATTAATCAAGTTCTAGTCCCACTGGGGTACAAATTCAGTTGTGATTGTGACTTTTTCAATGATAATAAAATAGGAAAAATTAACCTAAACATATCAGCAAAATAACCCTAAGTGTGTACTTTTTCTTGCAGTAGGACAAGTGTCATTTTTCTTGTATATTGGCTATTTTAAATGTGTATCTTTTTTCATGTATTGAGAACAGGTCCCGCAAGGGGTATAATCTCACTGCAAATTACCTTCAATCTTCAAACAATTTTTATTTGTTCATCATAGAATAGGCCTACAGCAAAAACAATATAAATAACTGAAAATGGGTCCCGTTAGGGTCACTTTCAGAACCCCTGGAACGAGCATGGGTGCCCAACGAAAATCCAAGACGGCCCCCGGTTCAAATTAAGTCAAACTTTCATCCTTTATTTTTCACACTGGGCAGTCTTGGGCAGTAAAGCTGAACGCATAACGATGTACATTAACTTCTTATATAACAAAAACAACAACAAATACACACCGGAGACAGCCGGAACATGTTGTAATATGCAATATACTTTTACACTTTACGTGTTCGGACATAGAGTTTTGAAAATATTCTACAGTAGTGATTGCTCGCCAATCATCGATTGCTGCAGAGGGATTATGATCACAGGGTGGCTGTTGAATCCCTTCCTTTTGGTTAAGTAGCAGAGTACGCCTTCGGACTTAAACAAATTCGGACTTCGGTAGGAATGCGGTTCCTTCTTATCTCTTTCTTCCATGAGTTATGTGCACGGGAGATCAGCAAGTAACTGCCAGTATCAGATACATGAGCCTTGATGTAATAAGTGAACTGTAAATCTATTAATAAACACACAAATCTTTGGACAATAGTGAAATGTAATTTGAGAAACTTAAAAATTCTTGAGTCGTATATTGTATGAATTCCAGTGTTCAACACAAACCACATTTACAAATGTAAATATACAAAGAGACTAGTCATTGATATGATATAATTGGTAACCGTACTAATTTATATAACAGCGTTAGTATCAGATGCCATGAAACCATTTATCATTATGCTAGTGGTATTGGCAACAAAGATGCTGAAAGATATGACCATTTAAAGCCACTATCAGGAACTTCTTCAAAATGTAAATAAATCACAACCCCTATTTTTCATCAAAGCCCATTTTTGCACTGTTGTATTGGAAATATTTGTAGTAAAGACCCCTGTGAGTGGCTAAGCTTATACTTTGTTTACTGATAAAAGTCTGGATCCGACTTTTTTTAAGGTCTAGAAACGGTCGTAAATTGTATCTTCAAGACTGCTTTAAAATGCTTAAGTGTCAGTTTTTCACAAAGAACAGTAATTTAAGGTGCTGATATGACCTAACACTAGCATTTAGAGACAAAATGAGTATTTTGGATTTGGAAAAAAAAATGACTGATTGTGGCTTTTTATTGGAAATTTATTTTGTGAGGAGTTGAGATATATCTTGAATTGAAATTCAAAACTTGAAGAAAATATAGTGCTAATAAATAACAAACTGTGTACAAATTAATTCATGATTTAATCTTTTGAACTCTTAAATATACACCGACTTGGTTGGATTTACTTATCCTGTGCAAATGAATAATATGATGAAATTATTATTATAAATCACTACATTGTGCTGTTGATTTATCTTTAAAACAAATGACCTGTAATTAACTCCAAAAATATCAATTTACAATTTGTTTAATAATAATTTTGTCAAATCAGACCTTGTAAATATTTTTAAAATTAGTGAATATCTGCTGGTCTAGTTTGCGAGTCATTCTGTGCCTGGTATTCGCTGTTTCATCAAACGTGTTCTATGAACACATCCTTGGCATTA
Source organism: Ophioderma brevispina (assembly GCA_023653785.1). Classification (NCBI taxonomy): domain Eukaryota; kingdom Metazoa; phylum Echinodermata; class Ophiuroidea; order Amphilepidida; family Ophiodermatidae; genus Ophioderma; species Ophioderma brevispina. Next base: position 47,412 of record JAMKCH010001389.1, read on the forward strand.
CTGCATCCTAAGCATGTGACATTGTACAATTATGTCTATTAATAACGCTTGCAAAACATTGTCCAATTTAGTTGTGTTGGGACATTAACTTAAATGGACAGGGCACATTTTTATATATAGCGCCCTCAACTTTTGTCAAAACTGAGGTGTTGCATATTTTATATCGTGTTAACCCTTTACCTGAAATAAATAAGCCTAAAAAGTTATTTTTGACATGTAAAATATTTATAAACTGACTCCGGAGTCGTTTTGGTCCAATGACTTACCTTGCACAACTGAAATGTAGGAAAATGCACGTCAGAGTTGTATAGATTTCCCTGTAAACCCTTCAGACTAGTCCATGATCACTTTATTAATGTTATCATTGCCTGAAGGTTCCCGATTTTCTTGTGGTACATTTATCTATATATTAATACCGGTGGTCTGTCTATCTGTCTGTGTGTCTGACCGCGTCTATTTTCTCGGAGACCGATCGGGTCGCCCTGTCCTGAAACTTGGTGGGTGGGTGCCCCTTGACCGAACGAAGACCGAGTTTGTATTGGTTAGTGGATCAAAGGTCATCGGGGGTCATTCAAGGTCAAAGGAGGTCAAATGGGGTAAACAATGGTGTATGGACATGAAACTTGGTGAGGTGGATTATTGATGCTGGGTCATTCAAGCCAGGTGATCGCGAAACCCAAGTGATCGCGAAACCCGGGGACCGCCTAGTGTAAATTTAATTACAATGAAGATTGTTTGGCTGAAAATTAAGAGAAAAAGGCTGGAAATTACTTCGACTGGAAACTAGAGCTCTTCTATAGGTTGCTAATAAAACATCCATTTCATTTGTCATGTTTCTTTATTGAAATGGAGCGGTATAAAAATCCTATATGTATTTATGTGTATAACTGTATTTTGTATTTGTTGGAAATGTGTACGTGTTCCTTTGAAGGCACTATCAGCGATACACACAACAGCGTAAATATCTGAAATGATCACGAGTTGGTTACAAGTAAAGGATAAAAACAACAACAATGTCCGTACAGACAGAAGCCTCCGATAACGTAATTAAGTTATTTTTGAAACTTGCAAGGTGTGTTAGGTTACATTACGGACTGAAAAATATCCGAAACCACCATTTCTAACAAAAGGCTTTCCAACATGTGTAAAAACAGGCCTACTCGCCATGTTCATGCCACAAAGTGTGTGGGTAATCATCATCCATAGCATGTCATTGTTCAGGATGGATGGTGCCCTGTGAAGTGCGAATCATTTACATACGATCAAACTATGAATGGATTCATGTCACAATGATTCGGTGGGGTGGGCAAAGGTCGGAGGCTCGTTCCAGTGGGGGGGACACAACTGCCAATATGTCATTCTTTGATTGTGATGGATCATGCGACATGCTCGAAAAGGACATTCATCAAACAAGGAAGTTGTTTAGAAGAGAGAACAATGCAGATGATATAGTATTTAATCATCACAATATCATCAATGCAGGATCCTACTGCCTAGTATTGAAGATGCTTCCAACTGTGTCGGTCATCACCTCAGCGCGGGTAAACCCAAGATGCTTTTTGTGGATATCCTAGGACATCTGACATCCATACCCTTGATGGCACCCAACTTGAAAACATCTTGGAATTCAAATACCTTGGTTCTTTTATACCTGACTTTTTCATGATTTCAAATACAGGAAAACCCAAGCATGGTCTGGTGCAACAAAAACGTTAAGAGGATTTGGAGTCTTCTTAAACTGCAATAGAACTAACCAAACTAAGTTTTAAGGCATGTGTAGTGTCACGAGGAGGCTTGGCCGCAATCGTCTGTCGATGAAAATAAATAAGGAATAGCCCTCTCTCCCCTAAGCGATTTCCAGACGCTTGTTGATGAATGTGTGGAGAGGATGAAGTGATCCATGTGACATGAAGTTGTGATTGAAGTTCAGGAGAATTAAATGAATAAATCACATAAATCCAAAAGCGAGTAGCTCTCTTTGATTAGTCACCCACCATGTACACCACAGAAACGTAACAGCTGTTGTCGAAGAAGAAAACGGGTTAATTGCGCGTAAAGTACCTCTCGAAAGCCACTGAAATGACTAGAGTCACAAACATGAAAATGAACTTATCATGGCAACGACGTCGGCGAGTGCCAACTATGCCGAATTAGGTATAGGCCACAGTGTACGAGTTGGCAAATTTATAAATGTACAATTGAAACTTGAGTCTGGACCCATCTCCTATCAGGACATGGACAATATAAGGGACAAGATCCAATGGCATGCATTGGTATTGACCAATCCTTGAACTTGAACAAGTGGTGATGTTGTGGAACTTTGAAGTTTGAACTTGAGTTGCCAAGTCAACTTGCCACAATGGGAAATGTCAAATAAAAATTGGAATCCCAAACTTTTATCCACGCGAAATGAGTAGAAACTACATGAATAATGCACTCACCAAAAAACAAAGTGGCCAATTTACTCAATTTTTTTTTACCAGCTAAGCAGCGCTAGCACAAAAACAGAGTTTGTCAATAAGCCTAGCATACTACGTCCCACAAGTCTCATCGTTATTTCAGAGATTAGAAAATTTCCGTACATGAATATCAGCATTCCTTGGACACTAAAACAGAAAACTGAGATGGGGGTGGACTGCATGCTGGTGACACCGCATTGTTTTTTACCATTAAAACAGCAGTAGACTGTAGGGTTGTTTTTTTTGGATATTGAGACCCTACCATGCCAGAAACGAAGATATGTCCTTCACCTCACAGCACCATCAGTTTGTTGATGTGCCATGCATGAACTTTAATGTTTTATTTGTTAATTGTGCTAGTTTGACGACCCACTACACTCATAAAAAAACTCAATATGGAACAGCAATGCGACCCAACTTTGAGGATGCCAACGAAAACGTAGAGATGTGGTTGGATGCGTTTGAACGGTATGCGGAATTGGCGGAGTGGACGCACGAAGAAATATAGGGCATTTCGGAACATGATGTGTGGGAAAGCAGCCAGATGGCTACAGTCGCTGCCAGAAACAGATGTAGAGGTATGATGCATTGAGGGGGAGGAGGAAGCCCGCCATTACAACAACTTAAAGGACCAACTATAGAAAAAATTCCGGCCATCCCAAGCACACCAATTTCAAAATTGCGGCGCGAGCTTACACAGCATTAAACCAAAAAGGCAAGGGAAACTTTGGGACAATATCTGGGAAGTAGAAGATTTATGTTTTAATTAGAGATTAAGGAGGGAAGAGAAGGTCCATTTTTTTTATTCAAGGACTCAGTTCACATATTCAAGCGCATGTCCTGCGAATGCAGCCGCAAACCTTTAGAAATGCAGTAAATGCAGCTCGCGCTGAAGAGGGGGGGACTCAAGTTACTTCCCCACCGTCCATTCCAAATCTGGATGAACGAGCAGGTGCCATTTGTGGACAAGCTACGAGGTCTCAATCTCAAGGGGTTCCGGGCTCCAGTCAGGCCACTATGCTGCGTGCACTGAGTCCAACTGCAGTTAATGTCAGTTATGCAATGAAGTGGGGACACAAGGCTCCGGAAGGCCCATTTTTTCTTCGTCAACAGATGCAGTATAGACATCTACCTCCACAGCCACAGTTCCAGCAATTTACAGACCATGGCCCCCCAGGCGCCGTGGATAAAAGCCAATACAAATGTTTTAACTGTGGTAAATTTGGCCACTATCAGAAAGAGTGTTAAACAAACCAGGGGAAAACTACCCCTGGCCAGCCACAAGGAGGAAACGTGGGCCACAAACAGGGTTGGGGCCACATTGCAAAATGTTGTAGAATCCCAGAAAACACAAATGGACTAATGAATCTGTGCATGTAAATGTTTAATTTTCATGAAAACAATGTGTTATTCAAAATGTCAGCACCCAATGTAACGGTACCAAGGATACAAATAGTGTTATGAATATGTGTGCTAATGGATATCAAGTGTGTAAACATGAAAATACTGTGTGGACAGTACCGATACAAAGGGTACAAAACAGTTGTACTGACCAGATGAATTAAAGGGTGTTTGGTGTGGTATAATGTAAATAAGAAACCAGTGCATGTTAATAGTGTCAAAACAGAAGTTCATAACCAGGGTGTCAAGTGAAACAAAATATTAGCAGCCAAGAGCATGCCAGAGATACAAGGAACCAATCTGCATAAATAAGAAACCGCCTACATGTATTGTTAATAGTGGAAATAGAAAATTGTGTGAGTTGTCAGGCAACAAGCTACGGTACCTAATTGAAAATAAAACAATGCCAACAACAAGGCATGTGTGACAGGTAAAATAAAGTGTGTAGAAAAGGAACTAGGCACATATCCACAGTCCTCCAGAAGGTGTAGTCAGTCCCACTAGCCATGAAGTTATTTTACTTAGTGAAAATAAATAATGTCAACAACGGTACATAAACTAGTTGTGCAAACAGTGTAGATATACATGTCCACAGTGGATCAGCAAGTGTAAGTACAAGTGACCAGGGATCTTTCACCAGTGAACTAAAATAAGGGCAACAAAAAGGTTGAACGAACTAGTGGCAAACAAACAAGGTATATCAGACCACCGGTAATGTAAATAATGAAAGAGAGAAAATGTACAAATTAATGGACCTGTTGTAAATAGTGTACCAGCCAGGCGAGCTGAAGGTGTAACCGGTAAAACAAATGGTGTCATTAGTGGTCAAACAATTGTACCAGGTGAAATAGAACACTGTCAATAACATGCTACCAGTACAGGTAAACAATGCAACACAAGTTGTAAATAATAAGGGTTACTTAGCTGGTGACAAAGACAGAACGTGTAAACAATAAACACAATGAAATAGATGGTGTCAACGCATGTAAACAAGTATCTGTATCCAGTGAAATAACTACTGTCAACAGTTAAAGTGATGGAAATGGTGCAGCATAAGTGAAATCAGAAGACAGGTGCATGTAAATGACCCAAAAATTACAAAACCCGGGGACCTGAAACCGGTGTGTTTGTGTGACAAATAGTTCAGGGAATTGATGTGCCAAATAATGTGCCATCAGGTAACCGGTGTGATAATGGGTGTGTATAACAGTGCACAGACACATTAACAAAGTGTACACAAACAATATTCCCAGGAATGGGGACACACAAGATGTCCACAACAGTTGTGTATATAGGTCAAACAAAAAGTGTGCCTGTAACAAAAATTCAGGAAAAATGGTAAATGAAGCAACATGTAACAAGCAGTGGATACAGGACACACTGTACATGTAACAGGGGAAAAAAATCCTTAAAAACAGGGGCACATGTAACTAGAGACAGTGTCCACTATTTACAAGACACCAGAGGTATGTTAGCTGAACCTAAATGTGTGTAAATACCAAGTACCTGAAGTCCCGTGAGTCAAATGTTCCAACAATGATGGCATGGATCTAATGCACAGAGCCTAGAATAAAAAACAGTGTCATCTTACACTTTGAGCAATTATACTACACTTGTAATTGGTTCTACCAAAGTATATGCACTGATAGATAGTGGTGCAGACATAAGGTTATTCACCCCAGGATAATGTTACAGAAATTGAATTTCCATATACTGTTCTTCCCTCTGATGGCATATGTCACAACAAGCAACCAATGACCATCAACAGATTCAGGTATGTGTATATCATAGGCAAAACTAAATGGAACATGGTTCGTGTAAATTTTACATAGTCCTAGTGTAACCCCCAAATATCTAGGTCCTGGATTTCCTAAATGACAACAACTGTCAGCGTACAATTTGGAATGGTAACGTGCACACTCTCTATGGACCCTAGAAGGACCGGTTATAGCACAGAAATACAGTACGTACCACCCAAATCTCAAGTGGTGCTTATTGCCCGCATTAAAGGGGCACCCTTCCAAAGTCAAGTGGGGGTAACCTCTGGTCTCCAAACTTATTTCATGGCCTGTTACCACAAATCCTTGTCATGACCAAGCAGGGATTAATCAGTTGGGTTCAAATTTCACTGAGAATCCAGTGGTGATACAAAAAGGTGCCAAACTTAGGGAATTACATGGTCTTTCCACGCCGTCATGAATTGTACAATGTCCTGGATGGAGGGTACAGGGGCAACAAAGCGTGTCATATTGGTTGTGTGAATAGTTACAGGTAGAAACACAAGGACAGTACATTACAGGTAAGAGAGGTAAAACAGTCAGTATGGTAACCAACCATTCACAACATTAACATGTTCACAACATGATGATTTGTCACAATCTTGATTTGATGCTGACAAGCAAAAGGGTCAGCTGAAAGATTGTATTAGATAAATAGGTTCTGGATTTGTAGTCCAGATAATTAACTGGGCAGATTGACATCATTCAGAATAAATTCAATAGATTCACAGCACAAACCAATCCGCCAGCGTTGTTACAAGGTTTGGTCCTAAACAACAAGGCTGTTCTGGAAATATGATACAGATATGGCAGCAACAAGAGATAATACAGCCAGCAACCTCACCCTGGGCTGCACCATGTCTTCTTGTAGCCAAGGGTAATACAAAGCTACAGGTTGTGGTGGACTATAGAGGAAATAAAACAAGCTATAGAGCTACAAGTACTTCACTCCCAACAACAGAGGAGGCCCTCCTCGGTAGTCTGGGGTCATCCCAACCGCCTACTTCACACGACATGAGAACTACAGAGGTGTTTTCTAACAAAGTATCCATACATCCAGACTCCAGGGCCCTACACAGCCTTCCGATGTCACCTTGGTCTTTTGAATTCCAGCGTCTTCCGATGGGTCCAGAAACAAGCCCTCAACGTTTCAAGGTGTGATGGAAGCCGTACTCCATGGGTTGACGTGGAAATATTGTATATCTACATGGATGAGTCGTGCATCTTTTCTATAGTTTTGATCTACCACTTGCAGGCATGGCCAATGATTGAACGAATGCAAGTGCAGGCCTCAAATTAAGACCAGAAAAATGTCCAATCGCAAGAAAGCAGCAATTCTCCACTATCTTGGCCATGTAGTAGACAGGAAGGAATTTCACCTGACCCCGCCAAACTGACAGCGGTGAAGGAATATCCAACGCCCACCAACTTGAACGACTTGAGAGCCTTCTGGGTCTCTCGGAAGACTACAGGGGGGGGGCGAGCATCAGAAACTAGCAGGTATAGCAAGCACCGCTGTACAACCTTACCAAGAAAGGTGTGCCCTATGAGTGGTCTACCGAGTGTGAATCAGCCTTTGAAGAGTTGAACGTGGGCTTTGACCACTCCACCTGTTTTAGCTTACCCAAACTAGGACAGTAGGTTTTTAGCTGTTTACACGGATTGCAGCTCCTTTTGCTGTGGGAGGTGTACTCAGCCGGATGATGACAAGGGACGAGAGCGGAGTTATATGCTATGTGGGACGCTCTCTCACTGCGCCTGAGCGTAATTACGGAATTTTAGAGAAAAGATGTTAGCTCTGGTATATTGTGTAAGAAAGCTGGACTGCTATTTGAGATACTCATCCTTCACAGCATGTATTAGACCACTCCTCTTTGAAGTGGCTGTTGCATTACACCAACCATCAGGTAAATTTGCTAGTGTGGATCACCTTGTGACAGGGCGATTCATTTGAAATAAGTTATCGGCACTGGCAGGGTTCACCAGAATGCGGATGGAGTGAGCAGACGTCTGTACACACAGCCAACACCAGAAGATTGGAACTAGACGATGGCTCTATACCCCTCTTGTGAGCGCTGAATTTGAATTTCCGTTACCACTAAGCCCACTAAGAGAGATGGCATGCTAGCAGTATTAGTGCTGCAAGTTAAAGAAACGGGCACGCCAAAGAAACCCCTCCTTGAGCTGTATGATAAGACAAAAGAGTTGCCGCCACACAGACATGCATGTCACAGATGGATGAAATTCAGAAATGCAAGCTGAGGGACCAAAAAACTATAGACATATAATTAGTTTCTTCAGGGCGGTGACCTCCAGAATTCCTTATTCTGAAGCGACACGTTATTACTGAAAACTAGTCAAAGTTATTTCAAGCGGATGGTATCCTGTATCTGTGTGGATCAAACCAGGCAGAGGAATAGACAGTCACGTCGTCACGTCCAATTGCTAGTACTGCAAAACTCATATATGTTCCTTACAGACGCACATGACTGTCCTCTAGCGGGTGGACACACCTTGGGAATAGCACGCAACCATGGATAAGGTATAGCCGACGTTAATTTTGGCCCAACATGTCGCAGGATATAGTGAACTGGGTAAATCGTGTGTATTCCGTTGTAAACAAGAGAAGACACCCAGTAAAAGTGAAAGCCCAAATCATACCCATGCCAGTACCCTCAATGCCCTTTGAGAGAGTTAGCACAGATATTTGCGGTCCCCCTTCCTACATGTCGCAGTCTGGAAACAAATATGGTCCTAGTGTTGTTGATGGCTTTTACTCAATACATTTAGAGCTCATAGCGGTTGCCAAACATTTAAAGCGGAAACAGTGGCAAGGGCCTTTATTCGTGAAGTAGGGTGTTCGTCATGGTACGCAGGCTTTTCTACCTTCAGCCGGGGCAACAAATTATTATCCAATATTGTAAAGGAAAATGCCGCATTCTACAAGTGACTAAGACTCAAACGACAAAGTTTCCAAACCACATGGTAAACGGCAAATAAGAGAAGGGGCCTGTCATATATTCTGTCACTTGGCCAAAACGATTGGTTGGGGCCCCCCCCCACAGGAGACATGGGACTATCACTTGCCATTTGTACAGTTTGTATATAATAATGCCCATGCTGATCAGTACGGGTACTCTCTCCAGCATTCTCTTGTATGGCAGATACCTAAGGACACCACTGGATAATCACTGCCTAAGCTCCCAGACCCACCGCGGCGATCAGCACAGCCATATGTTGCTGATCGTAAGGGCATATTATGAAGCAGCCAGAGTGGAGGCCACAGCAACATTAAAGCAACGCAAGCAAAAATGGCGGGACAGTCAAGGAGCATGCCCGAGCCACAATTCCAAGTGGTAGTGTAGTGTTGTACCTGTATCACCCAGTCCTCAGTGATTCTACACAGTCTGGGAAACTGGCATCAATGGGCGGGCAATACTAATCACAGAAAGTTGTCGCCTGTAACTGTTCGCCTCTGCGTAGACGAGTGGACAAACAGGCAGTTTGCAGGGAGAATCCACAAATTAACCGTCTCTTAAGCCAGCTGTTGAAACGGACTGATGCCCACAAGCTGACAGGCTGCAGGACTGCAGAAAGCGCTGAGCAATCCAATTCAAATGTCTCCTACTGGAAACACTCTAGTGAATCAGGAGTGAAGATGGCATGAAAAATGTGAACATATTCTTCCACCGTTGTAGAGACAGGCAGGTGGTGACATGAGTGACATTACAAAGACAGGCAACAGACAAAAACAAAAATCTGACAAGCAAACCAAAGACCTCCAACAGGACAACCAATGCAAACTGATGGCGTTTGTGCAGAATGACTATTCTTATGAAAGTTTAGATAGAAAAAGAGAAAAGAGTTGGGGTAGAAAATGTATCAGATAGTGGTTTTATCGTGTTAAAGGCTTGGATACCCTCAAGAAGTACAGTTGGGTCTCTTTGAGGACCTGAATCCATCATGTCAGAATCTTGCGGAACATACTGAAGCTAGCATTCCCATTTACATGGGAAAAAAGGATGCAAAAGTGAACCCAAAACAGGAAAACTAAGGGTGTGTAGAGGGACTTAATGTGTTCTAATTATGGATTTGCAGGTCACAGCAGTAGATTTTGTATTACAGGTGTAATTTGTTAAAGAAATGCCTCTCTTTGCCAATGTGGGTTTAATGCGTGTTTGTATTAGTTGTCAGGCGTATTTGGATACTTAAACAGTTGGAATGATAACTAGTAGGTCACTTTGCGCAGCCAGAATATACCCACATAGGACATGTTTATTGGGCCTGTGTCAGGTTCAAATTGCCACATTTTACAGCAGCTACACATGTATTACAGTCTATTACATTGTATTATGGTGCATAAGACACAAGCTATCTTTGAAGTTCATAGTCAATTTTAGCCATTTTAATTCTAAGATTCTAAGAGAAGTAAAGGTCACAAAATGTATATGGTGCTGGCTTGTTGTTGTTGTGTAGATAGGAAACATTAAGTAAAAACAGAAACAAAGATGTGTGATAGAGTATGTATTGAAACTAGAGATACTTGAAATTGCTGTATGATGTATGATAAATTTATGCAAACTACAAAACGAGTTAAGATGCAATTGCTTCCAATTAGGCCTGACGCCTCTCTGCCCCATCTCATTCTGGTTATGATGTCACTTAAGTACACAGACCAAATGTACTATTCTTATGCCCCCGAATTGAATGTGTCCTATCATGTAGAGTGAATGACTCTTTGGTCTACAGCGTTAGACACGTTCAATATAGAGGTTGTGTTATAACCTGACCACATGCAACTTTTGGTTAGATGTAGTGACACAATTTAAGTACGTAGCTTACTGCAAAAAAATTTTAGTCAAATATTCTTGCCTTAAAAAGTGTATTTGTCTCTCACAAGGAGGAAAGCGACTGGAGTTTTAAACATGAGTGGAGCATATCAGGTATTCTGGCCTTTACCAACTTAACGAAATTATGTTAAATTCAGCGTGAAGTACAACAATACCTTTCAATTCTCTTCAATGTTAGGTATAAACCCTTGTATATGGCTATCATGTATGGTTGCATGAAAGTTGTTCAAACCGGTTTCCTTCATGAGTTAACTGTGAAACCGTGAGCCAGCCCAGGATTGCTACCAAATTTAGCAGTGGGTACATGTATTTTTCTGTTTTACTATGCATGAGGTGATTGACTCAGGTTTTAGCTTTGCCAAAAAATTTCCAAACTTATGGGGATGGTCCTGCAGTGTCATACTTTTTGCTCGATTGGTGATTTTGGAGTAATTTAACCCCTTTTTGGAATTCCTTTTTTTCCTGTAACTGTATAGCGCATTCCAAATTCATTGTGCCTGATACACATGGGAGTCAGGGATGCCCTGTTAAGCTGTTTTGGCCTCTTTATGTATGACTGAAGTTTCTCATACATGTGAGAGCCTGGGTTGACACACCATTACGCACTGGCTGTCATAGTCACTGTAACTGAGGGGAATCATTGTTAATCTTTTATAAATTGAGTTTTTATTCTGTTGGTACATGTATACCTTTTAACTTGCCATGGGTAGTTTTATGAATCTTTATTATTACTTTTACAGAAAATTTTATGCTCAATGTTATGATAAAGCTCGGTGGATCTCGCTTAGCGGAGCGGGGGGTGATGTTCTCGAGGAGGCTTGGCCGCCATCGTCTGTCGATGAAATAAATACGGAATAGCGCCCTCTCTCCCCTAAGCGATTTCCAGACGCTGTTGAATGTGTTGAGAGGATGTGAAGTGATCATGTGACATTGAAGTTGTGATTGAAGTTTCAGGGAATTAAAATGAATAAATAACATAAAATCCAAAAGCGAGTAGCTCTCCTTTGATCTAGTCCCCCACCAGGTTACACCACAGTAACGTAACAGTAGAGAGTATACTCATCCATGGAGCTAAAACTTGGCTACATTACCCAAAAGCTTGAGGATTAGGATCAGTGGCTGTACACCCCAACTTCTTTAGAAAGAGTACTTAACATCAGATGGAGACATCATACTTCCAAAAATGAGGTGGGTGGGGTAAATGGAGAGGTACCACTCCTATCAGAAAACATTAAAAAGAGAAGTCTCCAGTTTGCCGGTCACTGAATGCGGACAACTTACCACCTATCTATCATTTTTTAAATTGGATTTCTGTAATGACCGGAGGAAAACCTCGCCGTGGCAGGAGGAAAAGAGGGAGGGAGGGAGGAGGAGGAAACTATTAACTCCGATGTCGATCATTTGCTAAAAGACATTGGACTGCAGGCAAGTGAATATAGCAAACTCATGACGGATAAGGCAACCTGCTTTCAATTATTTTGTCTTAGTCGTTCCGGACGTTCCGTCTAAGGACGACAGATAATGATGATGAATGGATATCTGAACAAGTCAAGCGACATGACGACCACATAGTACTAGGTGAGTCAATGCTAGAGTTGGACTTCTTGACAGCCATTTAATCACATTAAACAGTCATGGACGCGCCACTGCTATCATGATACCACCAATGACAATGGTGGAAAGGGAATAGCAAATGTGTGAGGCAACAACCTACCGTGCCCGCACACATTGAGATTAACCTCACCCTAGAAGTTTTCCTCCGGTCTCTGGACATGGATTCATCCTACTGGCACAACAAATCAGTGGACGGTAACCACATCTTGATAAACCAGGCAAGTGGGTTACTCTCTTGCGTTATGTCGTGGCGTATAAATTTTGGAACAGACTCTGGCCACCGTATTGTCAGCATTATATTGAGGCATCAGCTTGTGTGAGAACTAGCAAAGGAAATCCTTGCAGAAGACCACAGTTGAAATGGAAAAAACTAAATGATCTGCCCTACAAGAAGCCTTCAAAACGATGATATCTCATCTATTACAACACCTTTTGAACTGTTGTGTGAAGGAAGGGCTGAAAGTGAGAGCAATACAGGACCACATGGGGATGAAGGATGGTATAAGGAAAACTCTGAGTAAAGAAGAAAGAGATGTGGCCAAAAAAGGTTCTCTATTTCAAATTACAGTCTAAAAAGAAGTGGAGGAAGTTAACTCCTTGCTGATAGGCAGGAATTTTAGTTTTAACGTGGAATTTTATGGGGAAAACAAGCTGAAAATGTCAGGATTGGTGCAGAACTGTGTCTAGGACTAACATAACTAAAATCCCCTTAAAATCCTCTTGTGCTTTTTTCAGAAATAAGGGGACAAAGTTTGTACCAGGGGTAAAAAATACAAAAAATATTAGAATTGTCCTTAATGTGTTCCAACATTTTTGTCATGTCCCAAGGATCAATAAAAGGTATAGTTTGCCTATCTACAACCTGTAGTTTAAGTACTACAGACCTAAATCATTCAGGTCATCCTGGGGGTAAGTAAATATTTCCAAAATGATCCAATTTCAATGAAACCAGATTCAAATTGCTCGTCGAGTCATATATAAAACAGAAAATGTTCATTTCAAATAACATACATGGATTCAAATTGGACAGATAAGAGGCAGAAAGCAGTGACCACACATATGAGCGTAAGACCCATCACACTGGCCCTGTAATTTTGCTTTGCAATGAGTAATGAACATCAATGTTTAAATAGTCATTTGGTGTTCATGTACAAATAGATTGAAGAATTAGAATTGGACACATCTTTCAAGAAGAAATCCGAAATTCTGAATAATTAATCCCCAGGATGACCTTGAGCCCTTTTACAAATAGTTATTAAATACAAGCCATAGATAGGGGCCCAACTTATACCTTTTTTTTAATCCTTGGGACATGCAAAAAATGTTGGAACAAATTTAGGACAATGAATTCGTAATGTACCATGTACAAACTGGCCCCCTTATTCTGAAAATGCACAAAAGAGGAAGTTTTGGGGGGACCTTTTAGATATTTATTATAGACCACACCGTGATCTGCACCAATTCTGTACATTTTGCCAGCTTGTTGCCAAGAAATTTCCACCTTTCCTTTTTATTATAATACTCTTGGCCCTAGAAATTGAATCATACCAAAAGGGGAAGAGGGATGAAGTACTTGACAACAGATAGAGAAACTCAGTTAGTGACATGACTGGGAGAAGGACTACACCACCGCATGGAAAATTATCCATGAACTCTAGGGGAAAGATAGAGACAAGGCATCAAAGTCAAGAAGAGATATGGTACAGTCCTATGATGCAGAATTACTGTCTGCCTGAAGAAATATTCCATGCTCTCTGTTAACTAGCCCTACACCACACCAACTGAACTTAAACCCACCATCTGCTGTGGATGTGAGGACCTGCCCATCCCCACTACTCCACTTCACGAGAGGAACAGCAGACGCTATCAGAGTCATGAAAACAAATAAGGAGCAGTCTTATTTTGCATAACTGCTGAGGCACTGCACGCTGGAGGAGCAAAGATAGTAATGTGTGTTATCCACAATTTTGCATTGAGGTATAAACAACATCATCAACTCCACCGGCAAAAGTGGACCACAAATGTCATCGTACCCCCTGCCCAAGAAAGGGATCGTCTATGTCAACCAATTTGTTTTAAACAGAATTTGATCATTTTTTAATCCAATACTTAGGAGCAAACCAGGCTGGTTTCTGTCCAGGTCGTATTTGTGCGAAGCAGTAATCCTTCGACCGATTTATGTAGGGATTCAAGGCCACCAACACCCTCTTACTGTGTCACGTTCATTCATCAAAATCATCGATTTCAAAACGCCTTTGATTCCATCAATAGGACCGTCATGTTCTCCATATTACGTCACTATGAATGGCATTCCTGAAGCAGTGGTCAACGCCAATCAAAGCGCTGTACAAGCAACTAACTCACGAGGTGCGGTGATGGTCAACGGAAGTATTTTCCGAGCCTTTGATGAAACCAGAGGATGTCCTGCAGGAGAATGTACTTCGCCCCTTGTGTTCATCATAGTTGTGGATTATCTTTAACGAAAGCCACCGCTAGGATGGATTCTGGGATTATAACCCACGTACGTCGATGTGAAGTTCTGCTGATGGTCTCATAAGTCAGTGTACCCAAGACGAATACATGACACTAACTGTGATCCTCATCCTACGCTCCAAGTCTACGACAGTCCGATCAGTCCTATCATCATGTGGAACCGATTTCAGATATCTTTGGTCTAGTTCGTTGCATCATTTCCAAGCAAGTGATCTAAAGTCGCAAAGCACTGGCTTGGATGGGACTTTCTGGAAGTTGGAGCAGTTATCGGTTAAACACATCTAACCTAGAACCATCAAAGTGAGGCTGTTCAACACAGCATGTGTCACAGTTCTTCAATATGGATGCCAGTCCTGGGTCATCACAACAGATATGGAAAGCAAATTAATGCATTCGCCACCTCTTGCTACCGTATAATGCTGAACATCAAACGAACTGACGAACTAACGAACTGACCACGTACCCAATGTCACCATTTACACCATGACCAGCACAAAGCCTCTTATTGAGTGTGTAAGAACTCGACAGCTTAGGTTCCGTGGGCATTTACTCCGCATGCCAGATGACGAACCAGCTAAACTTTGCGCTCTTTATAGACCACCATATGGTAAAAAAGAGACCAGGTCGGCAACATACGTCATTTCTATCATATGTGTGCCACCTGTTTGGGGAAAATATGTTGCAACCAGATTAAATTTCAACCTTAGCCCAGGACCGCATCAATTGGAAGAAGAAGCTTGTGGTCGCCTGCTCCGTAGCCAAGCGTGGTAATCAAGCGTGGTACAGACGTACAAAGATTTGGGTAGGTTTTGGGTTGGAGGCCCCCCAGTAATGGCGGATCAATTCTGACCATCATTTGGCTGGCCGGATTCGTCTATAACATTGTGTCTATACAGACCATCCCAGAAAAACACTCCTGAAACAAAGAGTTAATTTGGCGAAACTGTGCTGTATGACTATAATAATTATTTTACTCTAAAGTAGAAACAGTAAGCATTCAAATGACACCTTAATGGCATTTCTCCAGTGATGCATCATTGAACATCATTGCTTTGAAAATGGCATGTCAAAATTCACTTGCGACATTCAAGCTGTTTGTGTGGCACGGAATGCTTATTTTGTTGCTTATCTGGCAAACAGGTGGAAAGAATTATGGCCAGATTAACTTTTATCATTGTTAGGTTATTTTATAAAAAAATTACTTGAGGAATTAGGCCAATTCAATGGTAAAATGCATTCATACTTCAAACATTAAAGGCTGACTCAGAGATTTCCTGAGGGCGCCCTCAATTTCCAAAAAAAATCGTGTTTTTTGCATGTACATAATGCTTGTCCATATACTAATCACTGTGTGAAATTGCTAAGCTTAAATCGAATTCCTTCATATAGAAAATCACAACTTTGTTATAAAATTCCGGATCCGGATTTTTTGTTATACACAGTATCCTATGGGACGTAATACTACACATAAATGTTTACTGCATCAAAACGAAAATCCGATTCATCTGAAATTTCGGAATTGTGCATTTTAGGTTACTATCTTTAGTTCTAGTTGACTATTTTCATTATTACACAAAAAATAATATTTCGAAATCTCTGAGTCAGACTTTATCTATTTATGCCCCCCCCCCCTTAAAAGAATCCAGTATGACACAATTGACCGCAGTCTCTGATGCTGTTCCACTTCAGCACGTGGACTCAGAACAAGGGCAAAATTTTGCCGAGTTACTATTGGATTGATGTCAGAGAGACGCGAGATTCTGGAGCATTTCACGTTTGACGTATTGTTGCAGCAGATCTTTTATGAATGATGAAGTTAACAACCACCACCGTTCCTTGAGATGCACCAGCTATGCACACCAACTTTGCGTTTACCAAACAGGTTGTCAAGAGAAACTTACAGCGGATGCTTCTGTGTGCAATGGAGTGCTTATTGGGCCTTACTTTTTTTGAACGGAAGCAAAAATGAGCAAGTTTTATTCCAATGGATTAACAACGATGCTGTGCCTGAACTTGAACTGCAACAAAATGTGTCTTCTGACATTGTCAGTTTGTGGTAATGGCCACAGGATGATACACCTGCCCAGATATCAGATGTCAGAAATCGCCAACATGAACTTTTAGGGACAGTGTTGTAGCCTTGAATCATGCTGTGGAATGGGCCGCCTGGTCACTTGATATGACACCCTGTAACTTATGGGGATATCTGAAGAACAAAGTTTTCACCAGTCCACCGCGTAACCTTCAGATTTTGCGAGCACGCATTCGACATGAGGTGGAAGTCTTAAACGTGATGATCTTGTAATGGTCAGACGGGCTGTAGGCTGACATGCGAAGTCGTTCCAGAATTTGTATCGAAAGAAAAGAGCGGAGTGCGGACATGTGAACGTGTTGGTGGCATTATTTCAAGTTAATACAAAAACATTAAAAATAATCTTGTCATCATGCTCATTTTCAAAAATAACATTATCTTAAACCCAACTGCATGTCAGAAGTGGTTTTGACATGCCATTTCAAGCAATTGGGTCCAATGAAACATGACTGGGGAAATGGCATCTTAAAAGATGTCATTTGAAAGCTTACTATTTCTACTTTATAGTTAAAAAATTATTTAGTCACAGCTACACAGTTCGCTAAATAAACTTTTTGTTTCAGGGATTACTATTGGGAGCTTGTATAACAGTGTGTCTCCAAGACTGTGTGTCATCAGGAATTTTTTTTTGCATATTCATGTTTATTTAAATATGATTAGGTGGAATTCCATCTCGATATTTGCATACGCCAACATTTAGAACCCCAAAATCAGAATGCATGAGCCATGAACACCTCATCACAAAAGCCCTTAAGGGTGATGTCTATTTGTGATCTACTTTAAGGCCTCTAGTGAGTACACAGGGGTATAGAGTCTCCTGAAGTTACTGGGTTTGTGTAATGCTTTTCGAAAGCGACAGGAAGAGTTTAGGAGCCCAGAAATATTTCAGGGTTTTACTGGCAATTTTTCAAGATTTGTTTGAAATGTCAGAAATAGGGGTATCCCTTATTTTTGCAATTTTAGAAAAAGGTTCAAAATAGGGATGATTCCTATAAAACAGGGAAGGTTGGCAGGTATGTATTGTTTTAAATAAAGAAATCTTTAACGCGCACTAGTATTCTGTTTACACTTGTTCATTGGACCCTATAGTACATCTAGTAACTCCATAGTTGATAATATATGGTTGAATATATAATATCATTTATGGCGACGCCATCTTGGATTTCTCAAAAGGACAAGGATGCCAGGTGGCACCCAGCAGATTCTTAATCTACCCAAACCTAATCTATCATTATCAGCAAAACAACTTTGTACATACTCAACTTTCGGTTCAGGGCATATTTGGACCAGATCCACCGACTAATACCTTTGTCTGCCATGTTCCCATGGGAATGAATTGAAATTACGGTAGAGCCAATCGGTGTACGCGTGAGAAAATTTAGTGGTGAGTTGCCATAGCGAAAGAGCTGTACGTGTACTTGAAAACTGGAATTATTTTGTTCATGGATTGCTCTAACAAAGATCCCAGATTTCACGTACAATTATATATTACACTCAAATGGCAATTAAACCACCGTATTACATATTGTCTCATAACTGGGGGTGTTGAAGATACAAAACTAATTTCATTGACAATTAGACCGATTGGTCCAAAGTTCATTCGGTACATTTGATATCACCAGGAATATGGTTAATTTCAACATTTTTATTTGAACAAGGGCCAGATAGATATATAAAAGCCTTAGCTCAATGGTTATTTTTCTGGTTTATCAGGGACGTAGTTACTATTGATCCCTAAAGTGTTCGGGTTACAAAACGAATCTTAAAGATCTGACTGTCCTCTGAAATTGGATTCTCAAAAGTATTTACGCTATGACTGTACCTTTTCATGTTCTTAGTAATGTCTTAAGTTTAAGTTGCCTCCTGTGCTTGGTTCTCTCTTTTCGTCGAAGGGAAAAAAGATGTTTTGTACCATACATAATCTCGATATTGTACCAGATACATTACGTGGACAGTTGATGTTATTGGGGGACATAAAGAATGTATGTGCAATTCTGCATGTAAAACTAGAGCTTTTGTGCATTGTTTTGTGCTTTAGACTGAACATAAAATATCCTAACGCCTAAACGCCTATCTCTATCTCTGCTTCTTTTTCTTTGTCTTTCGATCTCGTCTTTCTTCTCTCTCACTCTCTCTCTTCTCACTCATCACACAACAATTTTGTTTTCTTTCTCTCCTTGTCTCTTTTATATCAATTACTATATAAATTTTTTTTGTTTCAAAAAATTACTTTTTAAAAAGAATTATGCCTAGCAGGGTACAACAATACTTCACATGAGCCTGTTTGACCCTTTTTTTTGAAGTTCATGTTTGAAAGCAACGGTGTTCCGTGAGTGATCTCAACTGCCGTCTTACAGAATCATACATTCTTTACGCTCTGTTACAAAGGATCTCGCATAGCTATGGCTTTCTATTGATGAGGCTTTTAAAAGTTAGTGATATTTCTTGGCACGTTGCAATTATCTCTGTCTTTAACCTTTAATACTCCAGCACTTTGAAATATTTTCCAACTGTACACGCCATTAGGTTTTCGTTCTAGTTTCGACCTTAAATTGCATTACACACAACGCTTCTTTACTGGGTGTGCTCAGAACAATAGTTTGTATTTATCTGAATATGTGAAGAACCATCTTGCCGCTTTTAATAAAACAATCATTTAAAAGATAATTGCTCCTAATATGAAACGGAAAAATGAAAAGAATACAAAAAAGACAATATTCTACATATATTACATTTCATTATTTAATATCACATCTTTTTTTCAATTGCACAATGTTTTCAAGAATAAAAGTAACAACTGCGTAATGACATTATACTACAAATGGACTATACATGTATTATATATACTCGCAATTTTCCCAACAGAAATTGAAATAAAACGCAATAAAAAATATTAGAACCCTCCTGAGTTAGCAAACACACTGTGTTTCGTTAATATGAAGGACAGTTTGGCATTTCATCTCACGATTAAGCTCGGAGTTGTTATTAAAGATATATTGTAAAGACAGCTAAATAAAGGTACTTTTAAGATCTGCTCGCAAACGCGTGATAGAGCAAAACGTCAGTGCTGAAGACGAGACGCGATGTATTGTCGCCCTTATGTACTTTACCAAAAACTTTTGAAACAAGCAAAGCAAGTTATTACTTTACTACATTGAACGTACAGGTACTCATTCAAATGGGTAGAATAGCTGAAATCCAACGCATTGCTTGATGTTTTCTTTGTTCTTTCGCTCTTTAAATTAAATGTTTGGTCCCATTTTCCCCTGTCCTCGGTAGAAAATCCAAAAAGTTTCCTAAAAGAACAAACAGGGGTTTTATCATACGATCTCCCTTTGTTCTTAAATTGTGACAATATTAGGTAAAAAGAATACCCGTGCAAGACATGAATGAAGGTATTTTGCTTTGTGTCTGTTTTTTATGGAACCATGACCTTCAAATAAAAATTCATCTATTCTATTTTACAAGTCTGCAGCAAATGTCTCCAGAAACAATAATGTAATGAATAACTACACTAATCATCAGCAATTCCACGTGATGGAAGATTATTGCACAATTCCAAGTAATTGTTTTAGTATTGCATTGACTTTACTCTTTCCTATATTGTGGTAGTCTAAGTGACATATAAATGTTTATTGCATTTAAATGTGCTCAAATCATAATAGTACGCTGAGAATAAACAGTAGGTGTATACAAAGAAATCTACGTTCAACTACAAAAGCAATTCCTATTTGTGTTGTCAAGTGTTGTAAAAGATCTGTAATTTGGCAGTGGCATCAATCTCGTCGGGGCCTTTACCTATTTCAACTAACCAGGACGTCTTGTGTAAGCGGTAGCTGGCTAGAGAGTTCACGCACGCTATGTTACATGAACTTTCAAGGTACGAACAACAGTATTCAGTTGAAATGAAGTCGAGTTTCCATTCAATAATTAGCATTGTTGTGGATCGAATAAATCCGTTTTCCAGCCCTTACAGAACTTTCCGCATTTTTGTACAGATTGATAACGATCACTTTGGTGTTATATCAAAGCGATTAACATTTTAATTTTACTGACACTTAATATCAAACAGATGAATAAGAAAAAGCCAACTCATTTGAAAATCTTCTTGTCGACTTGAGTGTAAATTGTTGTTAGTAACAAGAATTTTCAGAGCAATCAACAGCATTGCGAGATATCTACGTATATGAACTATTCATTTTTAAAACAAAACAAAACTGCATCGCTCGTTATGCTGTATGCATTGAATGCTATTAGGTGACAGGTAGTATGCAAAGTCAAAATCTCCAAAAAAAATGCATTGTGTAAATAAGAGGTTACAGAAGCTAGTCTTTGTTTCAATGAGCCAAGATGGCTATGAAAGGAAGCTCTGTCACAATGCAATAATTTGAGAAGAAGAAATCAAGTAGCTAATGGGAAAATGTTTGAATACAACAGCGATGGACTGACCAATATCAAATGGATCATAAAATAGAGCCATACAAATCTATGGACAGTCAGAGAGAGGTAATATCAATCATCATAATGCATCTTCCCACAACGTAGACGGAGCCATTTGCATTCGCACTAATTAAATTAAGTTACTGATCACTCTACTGGACCATGCATGGGCTAAAGAAAGAAAGAAATTTTGTACGTATCTAAAAATGTCTAGCTCGCTTTGCCGGAAAATTAAAATTGGAGTAAAACTACCAAACTATTTTGACAGAATGCAATTGAGTAGATGTGATAATTCTGGTGAGGGTTAGATAAGATTGAAAACCTCATTGCTTTAGGACATGCAATCCGGAGAGAACCCAAATATGCTGTGTCAACTTGAATGTTATTTTTCTCTGATGTCAAATATTATCATAACATACATGAATATTATTAAATCTTAAATACGTGTAGGAAAAAAAAATATTTTTTTTTCAGTATGAGCATGGTTGTTTACATTGAAGATGTACTGAATTCGTGAATGGAATGATACAATGTACTAATTTAAGAATAATTGATATTAGCAGAGAATACATAATCTTCACACATACTCAAACATACTAGCGGATTTTAGTTCAAGACCTTGCTTAAAAAAGTTGTGGTTGTATAACCCATAAATAACCCAGCACAATCGTTTAGGCAAGGTGTCTGTTTTGCAGGCTTCATTATTAAGGAGAAGTTAAGTCATCCTCTGCCATTGTTGTAGTCTGGCTCAATTACAATTTCAAAACGGTGCCGTAACGTCCAAGAAAAAAACAAATCACAAATAATATAAAAACGTGTCTCAAACAAAAAACATATCCAGAAACAGAAATAGCTACCATCATAGCTAATTGCTCTTTGCCCGATGGTATTGAAAATGAAAAACACATCTTTTCGAGATAGTATAAAATCTAATATGTTACAATTAACATTCCGTGTCCACCCCCTGAAGACGTAAGGTCGCCATTATGTACAGACAAAAGATGCAAGTGAAGGGAGTAAGATGCGTGGATTGAGGAGTAGAAAATAAGTCTTTTGTACAGTACCTGTGTGCTAGAGTGATTCCTAACAAAACATTATCCTGTAACCACTCATTCCCATTGTGCACATCTATATAGACAGTAAAAACGTACAATCTTTCAAACACATAAAAAAATTGAACCGTGACTCTCTATTTGACCACAGTTGACAAAAGTTAAAAGCCCGATGTTTAAGTGCGCTCTTATTTATACATTACAGATAATATATTGCAGTAGAAACACGTTTTGTGTGTTGTGTCGTTTGAAGGTTGGTATCTTTCTCTATAACACATATCCATGATGAGTGCAGTTTGGTAAGAATGTCAATGATAATGGATGGTTGAGATGAGAGTGTCTGAAAAGAGGTGCATCATTGAAAGCTTTGCCCTTTTACTCAATCAATGTCAGTATGTAGCAATTGACTGTTTAAATAATAAGGGAGATCTCAATAGCTCATACAATAAGCCAAAATAGTAATGCTGGGTGTCTTAAAAGAATTATGTTGGAAAACTAGAAAAAAATACCTGAAAATATCCCCATATAATATTATTGTATAGTAATCAATGAATACATAAATCAATGGTTTTTGAGATGGCTTCCCAAATGTCCTGCAGTCATTTGGGAAGCCATCTCAAAAAAAACAATGGCCTAAGACTAGGCTTGTTTGGACTCATTTGAATACATTTTATGTACTGATTCCAAATATAGTAATAAAATGCACAATTTTGAAATATTTAATACATTTTGTAAACATTTCAAATCTCAGCGACTGAATAAGCCAAATCAGCATTGTAACTCCGGTGATATTTTAGGACTCCTGCCCTTTGACCCCGTCAATATTTCAGGAAAATTACCTTTTGGTAATTTCGAAAAATGGTTCTAAGATATTTTTTGATATTTAAAAATAGAAAATATATTTTACTCTAACCAAATAATTTATGGCATACATATTTATTGGCTATATTGCTGGAATAGTTAATACACACATAATTATTAAAACTATAATCTTGATTTGTCAAAGGTCAGGAGGAGGAGTCCTAAAAATTGGCAAACTCTTCCCACAATGTATCACGAATCTACAATGCCGATTTCGCTTACTGCCTGTAGACCAGGACTTGCAGAGCTTTAAAGGGAGGTTAGTCGCTATCATGGCGCCAATCCGTCAGCCTTAACATAAAAAGAGCCAAAAAAATTAAATATGACAAAAAATGTCTGTTGCCTTCTGGAAGCTCCTGTAGCTCTTTACTGTTTGGAATACTAGTGGAATTTCTGATAAAAGAGAATCAATTTCAATAATCTTTTGAAACACCCTGCATCATTAACAAAGATAATTGCATCAATCAATATATTGCACTTGAATTATTTCGTCCATTATATAATAAACATCAGATAATTATACAAGGAATGTGAAATTATATCTTATAACAAATACACACTTGTTTTTTAATTCATATCTTATGTAGCGAATAGCGGTCCCACCTTCATGTACGCATCAAAATTTTCTTATAAGCCTAATCCTAAGACTAACCCTAGCCCTCGTAACTCTAGATTAGCTCTAATCTAAACTATAACCCTTATCCTAAACGCTAACCCTAATCCTAAACTCTAACCCTAAATATTAACCTTATAGAATTTCGTGATCACGTTTGCATGAAGGTAGAACATGAGCTACTGTAGAATAAATGCAGTACGAATTTGGCAGTTATTGCCTCAATGGACAATTGTTTGAAACAATACTTATCATTTGAACGACTAAAGCTCAATGGTTGATAAATTCCAGTTAGTTAAACAGTCAATACGTCTGGTCACTCAAATTTCACTAAAACGTATACCAAATGTCTAAACTCTAAGTTCGAAAATTGTTCGTAATATTTGTATTTCGGGGTATAGCCATATTTACGTTGAAAATTCGAAAAGTACCAAAGTGTATTCATAATCAAATGAATATGATGAATTTCATGTATGTTTCAAAAACTGTCAGCAACTTTGAGGTCATTTTGTGCACACTTAGAATACTCTGTAAGGTGTAAAATATGGTGACCATAAATATATGACCTTCTGAACATACGCCACAGTGCATTGCTAATAGTACGCCACACTCGCCATCTTGTTTTTCCGAACCCGCGTACCAACACGGGCTAGATGAAATGACGCACTTTGCTCACTCTTCGGAATACCATGAACTAATTAATTATACTGCACTTATTGCACTTAAGTGTTTTGGTTGAATATTTTCATATTAAAATGCTGAAAATGATATACCGTCATCGGAATTCGTTTGAAGTTTTGAAGTAAAGTTTAGCAATTATGTTAGATTCTTCTTTTAATAATCATAGAATACATTGCCTTTCAATCGTTTTTTCTTATATCAAACAACAGTATTAAAAGTCAAGTCAGTTATAGTAGATTCAACACATCGTGTCACCTCGAGTACTTTTCCGAAGGTATGAGCATTGAATGAGGGGGATGTGCAGTGTGTGGAAATTAAAATTCCACGCTATTGAAACACGCAGTCCGACAGCAGAGAAAAAACAAAAGCATTCAAGTCAACGTAAACGCATTTATAGCATGTTAACTCCCAAAACTTCTGACTAATCCCATTTACTTCAATGGTATTCAATGTAACAAGTGAATTGAATGTTACTGGATTTTGGGCGTTTGTATTTTGGATACGAAGAAACACTAAAGTCTTGCACTCTCAATGTAAAGATGATCGGCCAGATTATCTTAGTTCTTTCATGAAACAGGTGAAGCGGGCCACATATTCTGCCTCCTCTCCCAACTAATCGACGCTGTCCAAAACTTTTCCTCTGGTGACACGATGGGTTGAATCCACTATAATGAGGTCTACCAATATATTGTTAGGAACATAATACATCAAACTCTGGTCAGAAGTGGCTTAGACTTGTTCTGGAATGAGGTTAGCTTAGTCCAATATTAACTATTCCAGCGTAGTTTACTTTGCGAAACGAAACTGAACGGGTTTACTGCAATTACTGGTCAACACGCACTTTAAATATCCCGTCTTGCGTAACTTGATGCATGACGGACTAAAGCGTGTGAACCAATGGTGCAGTGAGCCCGGGTAGTTACGTTTAGTTTCACAAATTATAATAAGTCATGATTCTGCTCCAACCTTAAAAAATGTACCAACAGACAAACGAGTAAGCAGTTTTCACCTTTGATTAACTGTTAATGTTAAGTCTGTCATATGTTTTTAAACCTTCCAGAGTTAATCACATCTACCTACAAATGAGTTTCTTTTTATTATGCAATATTAATATTCATGGATCAAATAACAAAGTAGCATGGGCTATCGCATTTTTCCGTCATTACATTCCAATCTCATAGACAGTATTGAATGTGCATGGGTCAGCTGAGTGTCTCTCAATGCTACAAGATCGAATTTCGGATTGTCAGCATTTTACAAGGAGATGTTGAATCCACCAGGTTGACAAGCAGAACCTGGATAGCTAATTGTCCGGCCCCATAACCTGACATGTACTTTCAGATAATGGTTGTCCAGGAGTACGACTGAACTCTCCAGAGATAATTAAACACCATATCCAAGGCTTTCAATTCTAGAAACCAGGTATGTTGTAAGTACACTGGAATGACTAGTATCTCTGGCTGTCTGTGTCACTGACATTTGTTTTCCAGCTTGGCTACCTAATTCGGTTGCTGCTTGGTCATAAATCTGGCAATGTTTGATAACCATATGAACAGTTTGATCTTGTCACAATTGTTTTATCTTCATAGAAAAAAAAAAAAAAAAAAAATCCGTCATTACATTCCAATCTCATAGACAGTATTGAATGTGCATGGGTCAGCTGAGTGTCTCTCAATGCTACAAGATCGAATTTCGGATTGTCAGCATTTTACAAGGAGATGTTGAATCCACCAGGTTGACAAGCAGAACCTGGATAGCTAATTGTCCGGCCCCATAACCTGACATGTACTTTCAGATAATGGTTGTCCAGGAGTACGACTGAACTCTCCAGAGATAATTAAACACCATATCCAAGGCTTTCAATTCTAGAAATCTGTGTCACTGACATTTGTTTTCCAGCTTGGCTACCTAATTCGGTTGCTGCTTGGTCATAAATCTGGCAATGTTTGATAACCATATGAACAGTTTGATCTTGTCACAATTGTTTTATCTTCATAGTAATAACAGTAAGATCTTCTGGAAAGATATTTACGATGAAAAAGTTGAGTGCAATAGATTTGGTAGTACAGAAATGTCATGACAAGAGTCAGTAGTTGAGAGGGAATAGCGAAGGATGCGAGCTTTTGACATGAGATGACTTGACTTGACTATGAGACAATGTAGGGAAGATGGTCGAGTAGGGTCCATGAAGGGCTTGTGTTGTGGAGATGGCACTGCTTGTCCAAGATGACAAGGGAGAAGAAGTTACCCCAGCAGACAGACTAGAACAAGTTGCACCTGAAGAGGAAGAGAAAAAAAGGAATGCTGATATCAGTATCATGCGAATCTCTTATGCTTTACCTTCTAGTCAATATCTAAATGTTTTACATTATACCAATGTAGTGTAAAACATTTTGAGAATACGACATATACAAATACAATTAATGTGTCCAAAAGTCTCATTGGTAGAGTATTTTATTGTATGTGTGCGGCTTCTTGTTCGTTGTTGTTGTATATCAAACCATGTAGATACAAATTATATACTCAACATCATGGCCGTTATAAATGACTGTGGAAACTGCTCGAAGGGTAATTTAATAGAAATTTGATTACAAGTCAAAGGACAGATATCTAGTCAAGATTATTTGAATGAATTTTAAACCAGTACCCATCTAACAAAATAAGAGCATTGGTCTATATCAAGAGTAGATCTTGGTGTGTTGTGAATTTTATCAAAATCTCGGCCTTGATATAGACCGTATTCAATATGACGTCAGCCACCAGACATGTTGGTTGTCAAGATGCATACATTCCAGGACTACAATACATTAAGCTGTCAATCGATCCATGTTTAGCGATTGCACAGGGATCATTGACAGGTGAATGTATTGTAGTACTGGAATGCGTATATCTTGTCCACCAACATGGCTGGTCTATTGGACTTTGACTTCACACTCAATTCCAATCTCATAAAATGTGTTAAATTTGAGTTCTTTGACAGTAACGTATTAATGTTTTACATGTATTTAGTAAGTACGATAATTTGTTAACATTAAGAGTTATTTGGATTTCACAATCCACCAAGTATTAACTGTACTATTTTCCACTTGTCTCACGCTAGTCAAATATGGCTGTAAAAAAGTAAAAGCAAAGAAAGTTGCATCGCCCATTGTATTCTAAATGAAAAATACTGACTGCGAATTCTTATAATATTCGTTTAAGTACATAGATACATTCTAACATGCACAGCTACATAATTGTCATTTCTATAAGTAAGTAGCGAAGTGTAATTTATACTTCGTATTTATGTAAAGGTATTGTTCTTTCTATTTTCAATGCTTATGGCTTAATATGGTTTATTTCTTTTGTGTTTTTAAAATGATGTATAAGTATTCGTGTTTATAGCACTTATTCATCAATAATACATAAGTAATACACAGGCCACAAAATGGGTATTCACAATAGCAAGCGCAAATGACATTGCATACTTCATCCCACAACATGTAAGAATAAAATGATCCAAACAATCTAAATGCTAGAAACTAAATAAAACCAATTACCTATTGAGTGTTGGGTCGTCATTACATTGTGAAAATAAGGCAGCGACTATTAGGACGCATAGCTGTACTTGGGTCTTCACCGTACAGATGATGCAAGTCAAAATAGCCCCCTGTAGGGTGGTCAACAAAACAAGAAGTTTGTCTCAATTTATGTCTTTGAAGCGTTCGATTGTGAAATAAATGATCGTCATAACGATCAATGTTCCTACTTTGAAGATTATTTAGTTCTATCAAGGATTTGATATAGTTAAACAGCACAAAAAAATAATTTTTGGTAATAATTGGCAGGAAAAATCACACAACAGAGAAAGAAAAACAGGCAGGGACCGAAGCAGAGAAAAGGCTAGAACAAAGACAGAAAGACAGAAAGGTGAACAAGTAAAAAACGAATAAAAAACGGAGTACGAGTGACCCGGATTTATGCTTTCGGGTAAGTGCTTCAAAATTAGGTCAAGATTTGATTTAAAGAATAAATTATGGTCAAATAGTCTGAATTCATTTAGACGATTAGAGTCAGGGCCTAGTAAAGATATTAGCATTTAGCGAGGTTGCGGAAAGCCATAAACGTCTAACGTGAACGCCTATTCGAACGCCTGTCTTTTGAAAATCTTGACACAGGAGAGAGATTTTGAATAGACAGGTGTAGGCGTTCGCGTTAGATGTTTATGGCTTTCCGCAACCTTGCTATTTTAGCGTGAGTAGGAAAGACGGAAAGAGTAAAGTCTATGAAATTGGACAGCGCAATTGCTTGGGCATTTTTTTGCTGTCAGAGACAGCGGACAAAATAATTCTTATTGCCCATGCTTCTTCTATGACTACAAACATGGCAAAGACAAACTTCAGGTTTTGGTTGACCATCAAATTTAAAATTTTACTCTGAATGGTGAATAGTCAACCATCGCAACGTCTATACCAGTGCTGGGATTTTTTTTAATCATCTCCGTTTACATGAATATGCATATAAACGCTATTTGTAGAATCTACTAAATCTGTATTAATTGCACAAGTGACTATGTAACTGTTAACTTAAATAAACATGACAGATGTACCCTAACTAGTAACTCTAATTCTAGCCTATCCTGGTGCTTAATTTAATCGAACTCTAACAGAAAATCTAAATATGGCTTTTTACTCAACCCTACAGTCCTAAGCCTTAAATTACAATCCACGATTGTGCACAAAATGCACCTTGTTACAATAGCTGACATTTACGCGTTCCCCGTTGCATGTAATTGATAGCTATAATGTCCACTACTGCTCACCATACGTCTTCATGCAGAGTATCCTCTAACTAAGCTAGCTCATGTTTGATGTTTGGTCAATACGAACGCATACTAATTGCGGAATGAGGTCCTTCCTAAATGTTCATTAAGTAATGAATCATTATTAATGGTGATCTTTACCTGTAGCGACTGCGGCAGTATTGGCACTCGAAGAATTAGTAGTAGCAACGGGCGAGTCCTCTTTCCTCTTGATCTTAGCGGCAATGCCCGGCGACGGACTAGTGCTAGTTTTCTGCCCAAGCACTGTCGCTGAACTATTCTGTTGAGAGGATTGCTGGCTAGGAGTAGACGGCCCCGTACTATTGCTGCCACTGTTGTTCGTTGTGCTGGTCGTAGTGGTTGTGCTGACGCTGATGCTTGTGCTAGAGGTTGTACTTGCATTACTGCTAGAGGTGGTTGCGTTTGCCGCTGCGTTCGCTCGCTCCGTTTTACGGAACTTGGCCCGTCTGTTTTGAAACCACACCTATAAATCAAAATTAGAAATAAATAAAAAATAAATAAATAAATAGCCAATCATTCATTTCTCTCACCATAAGGTACATTAAATCAACATTAATATCGCTAATTTAAATATCTCTCAATTTCTGTAAACGGTTTTAATTCTCAAATACGAAATATTCATTGCTATTTACCTGCATATAATCTGACTTTGACATAATTGACATCATCATCAAACCCATGCCATTCAACCATTTTCGGTATCACTCGTAACTGTATGTTTAAGACAGAAATCATTTTAATTTCTTGATTCTTATAATCCCGAGACAAATATCTAGAAACGCCAACAGTTCTCTCATTTTTGACATTTTAAATCTCATTCTTTAATTATTATAAGAAATCAAGGAACTTTGAGCCACAACTATCTACAAATTTCTGCTCTAAATTCAGATCCAGATTAAACATTTCAAATATAAGAAAACCGTCTTATGTCAAAATAAGAGAACCGTTGGCGTTTCTAGATAGTTACGCGTGATACCGAAAATGGTAAAATGTTAAGATTTTGAAGACTTACTTAAAAACTGTGAAATTTAGCCAAATTTTGCCATTGTTTGAAAATATTTTGCATCATACCCTATAAATAGTGTTTTTTCATTTGTTTAAAATCAATAT
Organism: Ophioderma brevispina; assembly: GCA_023653785.1. Classification (NCBI taxonomy): domain Eukaryota; kingdom Metazoa; phylum Echinodermata; class Ophiuroidea; order Amphilepidida; family Ophiodermatidae; genus Ophioderma; species Ophioderma brevispina. Next base: position 77,678 of record JAMKCH010001389.1, read on the forward strand.
TGACAAAGTTACAAGAAACATTTAAACCTATTTTAATATACAACGTCCCTTAAATATAATTAACACCGTTCACTATTCTGTTAATTTTGATTTATGCATGGAAACGTATCTACAACTGAAGGAATTCTGTGATTTGATTTAAGAACTGTGATAATTATATTGATAGATGAGATTATCGTAAGAATAAGATTAGGTCTTCATATAGCTACAAAAATCCGGTCCCTGGTATCGCGAAGAACCAAACATCACGCTCTTATAAGTATGTCTTGGCTTTCCGTTTCCAAACACTTTTACAGGTGGTACATACGTCAAGGACCAAACCAAGTACCATCTCGAAGAAAAATGCAGGTTATATAACCCAAAGTTTTCTTGTCTAGTATAAGGGAACCGGAAAAATCAATTTCTACTAAGTAAGACTACAGGGGATACTAGCAGAGACTTGTCGCTGGTCTAGTATCGAGGAAGTGGCTCTTAATTTTGGACTTTAAACATCTAATGCCTTCTGTCCGTATATTTTTGTTAATTATACCAAATGCTTAAGACAACATTGCACAAAGGAGTTGCGTGTTGAACACTGGCATCAACGGATTTCATAAAAATATCTTTCGCCCTTTATAAAACGAAATGTATACGTTGCCAAAATATGTGCTTGCTTATTGTTAATCGAAAATGTGTGTATGCTGTGATTCCATTCTCTAATAATGAAAACGTCTCTTACATCCGAAATTACACGTAGACGTTTTTATCTCAACAAAAACGAGATTTGACTTTTTAAAATTCCTGCTCACGAACTACCATGCTTAAATTGCGAAATCATGTTCAATCTAAGTAATCGTGATTAAGTTACGTACAAAATGAGAATTCAAACGCTGATAAGAGAATTAATAGCCTTTAGCACGAATAACGCATGGGAAAGCGTCCTTTTGTTAGAATATTTTCGTGCATTTTGTCTACATTTTACTTTTTCTTGGTTAAAGACCTGTATTTGGCAGTGTGTATAAGGTTTCTCCCATGCTTGATGTGTATTTAAAGCATATTGCTGCGGAATATTAGAATTACCTACGTTCAAATTTGCAGAATTATTTTGAATTGAATTAGAAATTGTTGCATAAACGGTAATAGTTAAAGCGATAATAGTTCAGTCGAAAACATATTTGAAAAGATGGCACAATTCTGTTAATTTTGGGGGGAAATAGATTATACCAAATGTTTTCGAAATATTTTTAAGAAGGTGGCACTGGGTGACAGACAACCTAAGATAAATTGCGGTTTTCGGTGAGAGGCAATTGAAACACAGGGTCAATGGCATTGTGACAGATCTTCGCCACCCATTTTCAGTGAGTGCCTCTAAAATCGAGGTTTAAAAATTCTAGTGGCTTTGGTGAAAAATCTAACATATTCTTTGAAATCTTAACTGTTTAATTTGCGTAAATGTTTGAAATAAAATACCCCGCAAGTCACGGGGTTTAGAGTCTCTTGCACTATGAACCAGTAAGTCTCGATTCCCTTGGTATAGTTCAGTACCTTCATTACCCAGTGTATTTAGACAATACACCCCCTGGTTTGAGGTTATGGTATATGATACCCAAAACCCACTAAGTCAAATAATGTCAAGACATACAAGTACAATCCACTGAACGGTGTCAGTAGTGGATTATATTGTAGCGCATAGTGACTTTGCGTACCATGCGGCGTTTGGCAGGCTTTATGCGCGTGCCATCATCTGTGAGGGCAATCCGCGGAATATATTTTCCGCAACAGAATTTAAGATAAATCAAGAATACCAACTCCACAGTGCTATTTACGTGTTATCTGCCAATGGGAATCTGAATAGATGGAATTATCTTACTTTGGTATTGTTAGTTGTTATGTATTATTATTTTGAAGTACTAAATACGCATTTTTTTAACTCCAAAGAACCCTTGTTTTTCTGGTCGTATGTAAAACCATGCCTTAAACAAAACGCAAATAAAAATAAAGCTTTATTTCGATCGGGTTCGGTATATTAGGGAAGTCTTCAAAACTCAATCGCCGGCTGCCCTGCGGTTCTTGGCGGTCGACCCATGTTTCATTGTTGATAACAACAAAACCGGTTCCAGCCGGAGAGAACCGAGTGAAACTGGCAAGGAACCGGTGCGGTTAAGTTTGAAGCAGTATCATTAAGCAAGAAAATCAAGAGACCGGTCCACTTATGTCACAAACTGTTCACAGCTTGTTCATCCACGTGCCAAAATTTCTAATTTGAGAAAAATCAGGACACTTGTCTGATAAAATTGCTATGCTTTTGACGGATCTCTCAAACAACCAATAATAAAAAAGAATCACACGCAAGAACATATCAGTGCCCTTTACTACTATGACGTAAGCGGACTCTACAAGTTTGTGTCTTAGATTTGGACATGTCTTCAATAACGAAAAACATTTTAAAAAATCAAAACGCATCTTGAGGCCAGATTTGAGACAAGATTTCTTGAAGGTTACATGCCCTTTAGTAAGTCACGTACTTTGGTATACGGAAGCAAAAATAGCACTTGTCAAATCTATGATGTATTCCCACGCAAGACACTTCTAGTTCATAAAAACATGTCATTTTACTCCAATTTTGAGACATGTTTTCCTTTTTAGCTTTCTGGCAAGGTACAAAGCTCTCTGATAAACGGACGCAGGACATGCCTTATTTTCTCCATATATATGTCTTAAAAATCATTCCTTCAGCCAAGGCACCATGTTTTTGTTTGTTTGTGTGTGGTGTGTGTGTGTGTGTGTGTGTGTGTGTGTGTATGTGTGAGTGTGTGTGTATGTGTGTGTATATGTGTGTGGAGAGAGAGAGAGAGTTCTTCGCCCTAATTGCATGTTATTTTTATCAATTAGCTTCTGTTTACGAAAACGCCATCTAAATTAAAAGTATAAAAGCATAAAATAACAATTCCATAAACGCTTTTTGAACAGAACTCTGAAAGTTCAACTGCATCTATACATCCCATTAATACAGTTATTTTTCACCGAATCATCTTTCTTTTGATCAAAATATAGACACTTATTTTCCCACCTGTTTTAAAAGAAAGTGCATTCTCATCTAAGTCGCTTTGACCGAAATTACAGTCGTTGTACAATACGGGAGGTGTGCAGGCGTACAATACATTGTCGAAAATCTTTGTTGACATATTCACCGACCACGCATTATTTAAAAAAAAAACATGTAAATGAATAAAACAAAAACAATGTTTGATTTGTATGATCGTTCGTTTGTTTATTCCATTTGATGATAGAATATGCCTAAAGATGTAAGTGGGGGTGTAGCGTTTGCTTTGTCAGTTTTTCATATGTATGTTTTTGAACGTCGATATTGGGTGTGAGAAGCTGTTCCTGGTGGATCTTGATCGTCTTGGTCTTTTATATCTGTCATACTCATGTATCTGCAGGTAGATAACATAAATTTTGGTCTTTTAAATCCGTCATATTCATGTATCTGCAGGTAGATAACATAAATTTTATGTTATCTACCTGCAGATACGTGAGTATGACAGATATAAAAGACCAAGATGATTAAGATCCACCAGGAACAGCTTCTCACACCAAATATTGACGTTCTCGTAATCTACCGCACAGGCATATGAGAGGTAAATAACCACCACGAGTATGACAGGTAACCACCAAGACCCAAGAACAGATTCACACACCCGTTTATTGACATTTCCGTGACCTGACAGTTCATTTACTTATTTATTCATACGTTTATTATTTAGTGTACTCCTACTGAACAACGGTTTAGCACATTTGACTATGGCAAATTTTAATTGTATTACACAAGCATGCATGTTTATTTCTCTTATTTAGTTTCTGCTTGTTTTCTTTTTCGTGATTTTCTTTTTAATAAGCTGAAGACCTGGAGAGAAGACGGCGTATCTAGTAAGAGGAAAATAGGATAAAAGATGTAGAGGCTCATCTTATACGGGTCAGAGTAATTGCCAGCATATGTCACAGCTGCGGTTCTCATGTCATGGCCAAACCCGAGGCGCTAACGACACGCCAGCAAAATTCGTCATGTATCAACTTGAAGGGTATTTGGCACAAGAATGGCACGTTCTGAGGGGTCGACGAAGAAGTATAATTTAATTTGTAGGCCTATATCGACGCACAGTATGACAGGGAGGACAAGATGAAGCCATATCGATTTAAGGCAAGCACGGGTTTTATTCGCACTGCAGTACTCGGTCTGTGTGCCTTGTTCGTGGTTTAGTCACTGTGTCATGCCATACGGCGTGTCACTCATCTTACGCTAGACTGAACTCTAGTTCATCAACTAGTTGAGAGAGAAATTGTTAATATCTCTTGTTTCACCCTTGCAAAATGGCGTGAAATAAGGCTGTATTGTTGAGAAACTCAATAATGTAAGTGGCATTCCGTCTTCAGTAGACAGCATAAAACGTAATAATAAAGCAACTTTAAGCAATACACACAAGCAAATACGCAACTATGAAATCAGCAGAATACACCTTCAAAGATTGAAGATTTAAAATCCTACAAATGACCTCTCTATGTAAGATTGACCATTACAAAAAGAACCCTGGTTACAGAAAAAAAAACTCCATTAATTGCATTTAGTAATTTCAAGAAGCTGTTAAGTGTACTCTACATTACCCAGTTATTTTTAAACGTTTTTCAGTAAATATATTTCATTACCCGTTAAATTTAAATTCGTCAATAAAATTTGAATTGTGCATTTGTTTGTATATTACTTTCGTTTTGTTTTACCGGTATTAAACATTTCATCAATAAAATTCTTTACATTCGTAGCGTAGTTAGATTCGTCCAAATACACATCAATTTCGTCTCAACTGCTAATTCATAAAGTAATTTCATCTTTGCTCATTATAGTTTCATATCAAAGTCACTTATTTCGTCTCGTGTGTAGGCCTACAACATTCTCTCTCTCTCTCTCTTCGTCGCCATTATGTTCTTGTCTTTCTTGATCGCTTACCACTTTTCTGTGTAACTTTATTAAATCTATGCAAATGGACTTTTGGAGATTTTGTTGAACTTTGCATATTCTCTGTTTTTCAAAAATAATATGGGGTATTCTTGGATGCAAGCTTTTGCTTATAGCCAAAATTATCTTGATATATAGTTGGCTCTACCAAAGGGCCACACTTTTGAAGCACAAAGAACATGGAAATAAAGCTCAACAAAATACCTCAGAATCCATTAACACAAGATTCAATAAAGATACTAAGAAAAGAAGTGATAAGGAAATAATATAAAATCACACTTAGTAAAGTTACATATTGCTAGCTTTAAGGCATGTGTTCTGAAGGGGGCACATGGGAATTTGATCAGTATGAACCTATTTGAGCAAAGGCGAAATCACTTTATGAATTAGCACTGTATTTGACGAAATTTGAGTGCATTTAGGCGAAACTACATACGTTGAAAGAATTTATTGACCAAAGACGAATTGATAATCCTAATTTTAAGGAGCATTTTAAACTTAACGGGAAAAATCTGAAAATGTTTTTAAAATAATATTAAATAAATAACGGATATGACTTCTGCGACCATGGCAGATATGACTTTGCGACCATGGTAGACTCTTAAATTCTTTTATATACGGTTCAATTTGTCTCACTCTACTAAAAAAAATGAAAATAAAATACAGAGCACAGAAATGTCAATGGAAAAATCCTATTAAATCTTCATTGCAATAAATACCCGTTTAAATAGGTAGGAATAAATAAATTATATATTATATTGTCAGAGTATTTACATTGATCAAACCTCATCCGTCAGAATTGTATATTTAGATCTTTTATATTACAAGCCAAAAAAACCTTCCTGAACAATGGTCAAAATACAATAACGATAGTGAATTACATTATGGTTCAAATAAGATTAAAATATATTGCATTATTTCTGTCATGTACGAAAATATTGGTTGCATTGATGGAGAAAAACGCCGAGACCATTTGAGGTCAAACTGCCGCGCCGTGTGCGAGCACTTGAAATTGCAGAGTGGAGCACTCCAAAATGAACGAGTTAACTGACTACAAACACACTTAAATCTCCTACCCTTAAGTGCCAACTCGTCGGTTGAGACGATGCACAGTACAACCAATTTCAAGAAGAAGATATAATGTGGGTTATATTGTGAATATATTTATATGACTGTAAATAGTTTATTATGTACTTAGTAACCGCAACGTGGTTGACGTCATTTTCAGCAGGAAATGAAATATGCTCATAAATTCCATTTGATAAAGATTTTAGCCTTTTCTTTGGTTATTTTTACTGTTTGTTTGTTTGTTTGCGTATTTGTGTGTTTTGTTCTCTGATGGTTTGTTGTTTGTTTGTAGGGCTCGTCTCTGTGGCTAGGCTTGTATACACATTTTGCAACGGATTATGTAGTTTTATGCAAATGATTGAACCATTTGTTGAACTCTACTGATGATATGTAGCCAAAAGAACTTTGAATAAATCTGTTTATAATATGTTTTACAAAATGACCCTTGGTGCCATTTGGGTCAAAACTGAAAGCACATACTTTCAATTCTTATCATACAGATACACAAATAAATATTGCGTATGCATTATATGACAACGTGACACTAAACACGTTGTTGTCGTGAAAATACAAACACATTATTTGTATAAAAAGCTGAAATCGCCTTCTAACAAAATACAAGCGTTTTCCCGTAATGCAATTATGCAATTAACACCTATGGCCATTTTATGAGATACATAATATCATATAAGCACTCTTTGAAAACAGGTTTATTCAAAGTTCATTGGGCTACATAGTATAACAGTAGAGTAAAACAAATAGTTCAACCATTTGTACAGAAATACACATTATCCGTTGAAGAATTTAGAGTGTATGCTTCTAAACATTCGCATGGTCAGCAGAGGTTTATCAAGAGCTTTACTAAAATTAAATTCCTTTCTAAATCTATTCAATTTATCATAGCATTCAATTGAACAACCCCCTATGTGCGCGCCAGTACAAACTCGAACCGGCAACCTCGGTGTTACTTGCACAGTGCTCTAACCAAAAATATTCATACCACCACCATAGAACTAAATATGGCGAAATTTCAAATAATTTGACTTATACCGATGCCTTCCGCTTGGAAAGTGATAAAAAACATCGAAGCTAATTACCTATAGATTAAATCTATCGCTATAGCTTATGTGGCTCAAATGGTAAGAGCGCCATACTGATAACATTAAGGTTGTTATTTCGAGTCAGGCTAGGCCACTTTTTAACGACATTTTTTTTTTAATGAAAGACAGACTCTCTAAAGACTTATATTAGGGACAGAACTTGAAAAGAGAGATTTAAATGTAATGGATTTATTTTTAAACCATATTAGGTCAGGTTTGAATTTTAAGCATTTTCAAAGTCATATCCCTAATATAAGTCTCTTTTAAGTCTTTGGAATTTATCAAGTTATTCATACTCCTAGAAAACCCAACGTAATTTCATAGCATTCAACTTCCAGTTTTCTACAAAAATAAATAACTCCACTGTGATGACTATGTATTTTGAATCGATAAGACTGTAAGTTTCAACTTTCAACATTTACTAAAATACCATAAACTGCTATAGTTTCACAAAAGGAACAATAATAGAAATTGTCTTAACTTAAAGAAAGCCATTTCCTGTTAGGTTGTCTCATATGTTAGTATTTTAGAACGCTTTCTGGCCTTTCTCACTGTCTCACACAAACTATTTCAGAAATTAAATATCTTTTTACTATATGCCACACACAAAACATAGCAACAGATGTTGCATCGGTATGGTTTGTATAAACCCCAGTCGCTCGATTACCTCGCGATTAATTTGTTACAAAAAGACATTAATACGATATGTTTTAGTCGAGGTCCAGACACTAGGGTCTTGTAAGGTCCCACGGAGCTGCCACTGCGTGACGCCCCGTCACTTTTACGCGTGATTTCCCGCGCTGAAAGACCATCGCTACCAAGCGGAAACCACTCTTGTCTCCAGCGTTTTGTACTGATCATGGGAAATACAAAAAATCAAAGATTCGTCAATAAGTTGAACAGGTTTTTAATACTGAAGACTCATTTAAGAAATGAGATTGACTCAATTTCTTAATTGGCATTCTTCGCCAAGCTGCTTGACTGCACATAATAAAAAGGGGCAAATGAAATTGAGTGATGTTAAAAGATCAAAAAGTCGTGCTAGAATCGTGAGAAAATTTATTACGTTGAGAGTTTCATTTCTTTTTTATTAACACCATGACGATATCTCTTTTTCCTCCCTCCCTCCCTCCCTCTCTCTCTGTCTGTCTGTCTGTCTCTCTCTCTCTCTCTTTCTTATTGTAATGGGCAACCCGTGATCCCAATAAAAACAAATATTCAATTTTCCAGTTGATCATCATTTGTACACTATTTTGATAATTACCATGCAGTCAAAAATCAAAATCTGTTTTATCATGCCTTTGTATCAATGTAAAATGTTGTATGAAATGCAGAACTATTCTGTGCAAATACGGCATTTAATGATAATTATGCTATCACGTTCTTGGCAAGCTATCGCATTACTAAAAAACAGAGGAATGTAACCAAATGATATCTTCAGTGCATGGATAGCGTTTACTCATTTGCTATCTACTGTAGATAGCTCTTTGGTGGTGGTTGTGGCATCAACGGCCGTTTATACACAATGAGCTATCTACTGAAGACAGCTTTTTGGTTCCGGGTGTGGCATCAACGTAGCGGCTGACCGTTTGTACATAATGAGCTATCTACTGAAGACAGCTTTTTGGTTCCGGGTGTGCCATCAACGTAGCGGCTGACCATTTGTACTTAATGAGCTATCTACTGAAGATAGCTTTTTGGTTCCGGGTGTGGCATCAACGTAGCGGCTGACCGTTTTGTACACAATGAGCTATCTACTGAAGATAGCTTTTTGGTTCCGGGTCTGGCATCAGCGTAGTGGCTGACCGTTTGTACATAATGAGCTATCTACTGAAGATAGCTTTTTGGTTCCGGGTCTGGCATCAGCGTAGTGGCTGACCGTTTGTACATAATGAGCTATCTACTGAAGATAGCTTTTTGGTTCCGGGTCTGGCATCAGCGAAGTGGCTGATCGTTTGTACACAATGAGCTATCTACTGAAGATAGCTTTTTGGTTCCGGGTGTGGCATCAACGTAGCGGCTGACCGTTTGTACATAATGAGCTATCTACTGAAGATAGATTTTTGGTTCCGGGTGTGGCATCAACGTAGCGGCTGACCGTTTTGTACACAATGAGCTATCTACTGAAGATAGCTTTTTGGTTCTGGCATCAACGTAGTGGCTGACCGTTTGTACAAAATTAACTCTCTACTGAAGATAGCTCTTTGGTTCCAGGTGTGGCATCAACGTAGTGGCTGACCGTTAGACTTTTACACAATGTTTTTAATTTTATTTGGGATTTACAGGATCCAGGCTTTCACCATTTAGACCTTGGACCCACCACTGCTTCATGGAGCTCATTACTTACTTTCATAATAATGGATGGTGCATGGCCGTAGTTTTACAAGGTTATGGGCAGCACAAAAACATATGCAATCATACGTGCACCTTAGTTTCCATCTCCATCCCACCTTCACCCCACCCCAGTCCAGTCCACTATCATACATTGGCTTACCTGTACTCTAGCTTCAGTTAGATCAGTTTTGAGTGCTAATTCCTCCCTTTTATAGATGTCTGGATAGTGAGTTTCGCTAAATGCCTTTTCCAATTCCTTGAGTTGTGCGCTAGTGAATGTGGTTCGAATCCTGCGTTGTTTTCGTTTTTCATGTAAGCCATTGGAGGCCGAACCCTCGTGAAGAATCCGATGCATATATGGTACTCCCGCAGCTAATTATAGAAATAAAACAAGAAAATAAACAAATCAATAACCAATAATCATATGTGCATTATTGATCATGTTTATGCTTTTTATGTCGTTGTCTGCAGGCTGGAAAACTAACAACAGAATTCACAAACTCAGAAATCAAGTTACCACATTTCTAAATAAATTTGATGCTTAATCAAAAAAGCATGTAACATTATTTCATTGAGAATATCGTCATGGTTAACAATATTGTTTATGCGAATAATTGGCACGCGCCATATACTATTTGCCATGGTTGTGTTAACAATTTTACGAATTGAAAAGCTAAAAGAACAAACAAGAGGGGCATCCACGCAATAAACACAATAAGAATACAAAACTTGAAAAGAGCTGTGATCCCAGGCTGACTGAAACGCAATCCCACGGATCTCCCATCAAATCCATTAGATTTATTAAACAAACAACGCGTTCTACAACCAAATATGCTTTATATTTCCCCTTAATACACTATATGATGTAAACATTCCATCAAAAAATGAGGGGAAAATATAAAACCTTTTCCACCGAGTTTACTCTATCAGTGGTATTGTCATAAAAATGGCATGTATTCCCAAGTTGTTTCTTTTGGCCAGTATTTTTGCCTATTACATGTTGTCTGTAAGCATGCGGAGAAAAAGGCGCTATAGAAGAGCGAGCACCACTTTAGTTGATGAAATTGAAATCCTTGGACCGTCCTCCATGACATTAGCCATTCTCAAGTGTTGATTCGGAAGATATTGAAACCCTAAGAGTCATGTTAAGGGTTACGGTAAGTTATTGTAAGTAAAGACTCGCACAGCGTCTTTTCTCTCTTTATTTCCGTGGTAAGAAATTTGTAACGCCTCCATACGTTTGGGGAGCTTTGTTTTAATCACACCTCACACAGTACCTCGCAGAGGTGTTTAATCAAGTCCCATAAGCATAGGTTAATGATGCGTGTACGTCTGACCACAATAAATGTGTACATTTAAGAGATGAAAATATATTGAAAATTGTGCCATTTTGTGGTACCGTGGGGTCAAAATGTAATCAAGTATATTGCCTCAGTGTTTGTGTTGTAAAAACTTACGACTCTGGTTGATAATAATGATTGAGATTGTATGGGATATGCTATATTTCGTCTCCAAGTTTATCTTGTATTGTATACGCAAAATATTTTGCTTTTTTGTTAATGAGTTCTTCTGCTCGGTTGAGCCGTTTCATGGGACACGTGTAGGGGTGTTTCAAGCTCGACTTCTCGATTAAAACCAATCACAGCAATTTGTTCGATGAGGAAAGAAAAGCCCGAAGAAGCAATCTGTCGCGTATTTATTTTGTCGAATAGAAAAAAATGCACTACGTCGCTAAAGGTACATGTGCAGAAAAACTCCTATAACTGGCACATATCAAATCCGGCGTAAAGTTTAACTGAAAGTTACGCTGCATACTTCAGCAATTTTCTTTGGTAACCATAAATGTAATTGGCGAGTTTATTAATATAAAGATAATTGGCTCCCTGAATTAAGGAAACAAATAGTATACAGGGTGATCAAATGAAAAATAACTACTTGTTGTTGTTGTTATCTGCTAAAGATGGAAATAAAATTTTCTCTCTTATTCTCTCTTTCTCTCTCTTTCTCTCTCTCTCTCTCTCTCTCTCTCTCTCTGGGTAGGCGTCTATATGTGGAGTGTGGGTGTGTTTGTGTGGGTAAGGGTGTGGATGATTGCGGGATAAAAATATGTGAGCCGTGAGAGGGTTTAGATGTATGATTGTTGGTGTATCATTGTTAAAATAAGGTAGGGAATAAAGAGAACTCGGTAATATTTATGTTTTTCACTATTATTTGTTTGATTCAACATGTCCTTATTTGTAGCGAATGATGTGGTTGTAACTAATCTCATAGTAATATACCATACACGAGGTACTTTAGTTAATATATGTTTAATAATTTCAATTATAGCCAAATAAAATAATGCTTTGTATTTTTGAGTCCACAAGGGAGCTTTATCAAGTCAAGATAATTCTCTCGTCATCACCTCTCTATCATCTCGGATCTCGTATCATCTCGGCCTTCGAGCATTGTTTTGATTTAACTCATTCTCGGCTATCATTTTCATCCACACTAAATGCGGGTGATTTTAAGTGGATCATTTTAAATCACCACCGCATGCTCGCGGGAAAACGCACAACTTGACACTTTCTCCTGCAAGTCTGCAAGAAGTCAGAAAGATAGAATTTCGTCTCCCCGATGGGTTTATTCTTTTGCGTGTGACGCATAATATACCTGCTTAGCCCATGGCACGCTGCATATGGAATGTCTCACAGATTTTTCCACGACATAAACAGTAGGAGAAGTCGCTGAACATATAATGCACGGGATGGGTCGCGCGGTCATGTTATGTAGTCTGGTCATGTATTTGAAAATCAGCTTACGGGCACTTTTAATTTACTTTTCCCGTTCTTATTATACTATTACTGGAAGATAAAGCTCGTTTTTCGATATGTACGGGGCCCTCCGGACATGTCATACACTGGGCGTTACCGCCATTTCAAAAGTGTCTGAAATTCTTGTCGATATATTATTTCACCGCAGATATAAGCGATATAAACGCACACACTGGGGATAAGTTTTGGAAAGGTGTATGACCCTACTGATACAAATGAAACTGACACATTTTGTCATATGAACCCGGTAAATATGAAGATACAAGAGGAACATATTTCGGTTTAAACTTCAGAAAATAGAAAATAATTTTATAGATAGTTTATAGTTTCGAGAAGTCGGAAATTTTCCATCACGAACGTTTCTCCTGATTAATATGATAAAATGCATGTACTCTTAAAATAGGGCTTAATGCTACTGGAAACGGGCGGTAATAATATCCGAATTCAATCAAGCTTTGAGAATTCATTAGGAAGAGCCTTCTTAAAGACCCTCAAAGTAGTGTTTCCTTTTCATATGTACTTTTCAATGAAGTCCTTATTAGGTATTTTGAACTGTTTAAAATGTATATAACCATTACAAAAGATTAAATAAAGTATGAACAGAATTTTGACTCTTTTTGGATTGAATTCCTTTCAATTCAAGCAAATGTTTGTTAATTCAAAATGGCTAGCTGAATCATTCTATGATCCCGACATGGCAAGCATTTTTCTGCCGACTACCCGCAACGCTAGTCTAAACATCTCCAGTAAGAAATAAATTTTGAATCAATTAAGTTGGAAATATTTTAAGGCTCATGGCATACATTTTTAATGAAATCATCAATTTAAGGGCATTATAAAAGGTTTAAATATATCAAATATGAGATAATGTTTATAATATGATAAAGCCCGCGCACCTTACGCCAAGCCCAGTTTGTCTATTAAAAATAGCCTTGTTGAAAGTATCACGAGTTAAAACCAGACATATATTTCATCTGATTTACCTAGCAGGGATGTGATTGTATGAGTAAATTCCAGCCACTGACACGGATCATAGAAAACCATGTCAAATTTATTATTTGAACTCCCCCGGATCACAGTATAATTTCATCATCGAATAAAGTAGCTCTAAATTTGGTTAAAGTGTGTCGGGGCGACGAGGTAATAGATGATGTATTTACAATGGGGGAAGTCACGGCCGGTCGCGGCATAGTGTGTGCGGATGATGACATGTGCATTGAGACATATGGCTCAAAGAAAAGTTTGAAAAATTCTTGTGTGCCCTTAATTTAATTTAATTTCGCAAATTTCATGCAAATTAGCCAATTTTCTACCAAAAAAGAAAACAATCAAGGATCCAGTTAATATTAAGTGTAATAAAAACATGAAATATTCTATATGTAGTTGGCTAATTTTAACTACAGCTAATTTTGCATGTAAAATGTGTCTATAATCAAAATTTTCGATTGTTATCGCCCTTCTTATACAACCATTAATAACACTAACATCTTAAATACAAACGGCATGTCAACATGATCAAAGAGAAAAGTGGCAAAATATTAACGAATGAGGAGTTGTTAAGAAGATATTTGAGAAAAAAGATTCGATGTTGAAAAGGGAAACCTTCGTTGTTAAATCAAATGCAACCGTGTTTCATGCCAATTTTGTTAAGATCCCAAGCAAATCAGGCACGCATGCAGAAAGCACTGGTAAAATCTAGCGCTCACCTCCCGCCTGCATTTTGTCGGTGCACGCTTGCAACTGCGTTTAAGATTCTTAAATGGTACGTCGTTCACTGCCATATCAAATACAGTATAATCAATCACAATTATACGACCATAAGAGTGGACTTTAATTACAGTATTATTTTGTATAGGGTTGTTAGCAAATTGATTATTTATTATTGCAACTGATATGCCTTGCATACGCGAGTGTGTGTGCTTAAATAACTGGAAACATTTAGGTCTGTGATGCATTCTGAAAATAAGAGGACGAGAAGCGAGAAATTGATGGAGATAAGAGATCGACAGCCATATGGACCGATAGGTAGGTGTGAGAGAGAAAATGAGAACTTAGAGGGAAGGAGGAGAGAGAGGGCAAGATTCACCACAGCAGGTAGCCTGAGGTAGGTGAGAGAGAGAGCGAGAGAGAGAGAGAGAGCGAGAGAGAGAGAGAGAGAGAGAGAGAGCGAGAGAGAGAGAGAGAGAGAGAGAGAGAGAGAGAGAGAGAGAGAGAGAGAGAGAGAGAGAGAGAGAGAGAGAGAGAGAGAGAGAGAGAGCGAGAGAGAGAGAGAGAGAGAGAGAGAGAGAGAGAGAGAGAGAGAGAGAGCGAGAGAGAGAGAGAGAGAGAGAGAGAGAGAGAGAGAGAGCGAGAGAGAGAGAGAGAGAGAGAGCGAGAGAGAGAGAGAGAGAGAGAGAGAGAGAGAGAGCGAGAGAGAGAGGGAGAGAGAGAGAGTGCGCAAAGATGCGTGTTCATTAAGGTCTCTAAAAACATAAAACAAACTTCCAAATAGTACACTCCACAAAATGTTGAGTAAAAAAGGTCACAGCTCTTAATGTTGAGTAAAATCTTAGTCAAAGTTGAGTAAACCTTACACAAAGCTGAGTATATTTTACCCAACAATGACTAAGATTTAGTCAACAATGAGTAAAGCTTACTCAACTTTGACTAAGATTTTACTCAACATAAGAGCTGTGTCCTTTTTACTCAACATGAGTAAAATAATGTTTACAGTGTATAGAATACGAAAGACGCTGTGTACTTGTTTTGTGGGAAAAGTTTTGGCCTCATAAAACGCCAAATTGTACCGTAAACATGAAATTCTAGATCCGTTAGGAAATGTGTGTGTTTGTATGCATATTTTTAAATATTTTCAAACGGGTTTGATTTAAATATTGATAAGCATTCTTAAAAGAATGCTTATCAATATTTAAATCAAACCTTAATAACCCCCAAAACGCCGTCTTTATGTAATAAGATGATGATTTTGTATTTTTGTGCACGACAGAAAATCAAAGCGCGAGTCTCCATAGGGCCTGACAGCAGGCCAGTTCAATTAAACTTAGTCTATGTTTCTTTTAATTGTTGTGTGCTAAACCTTCGAAGCGTTCTCGGTATAGGTGCTATAAATTTGTACTCTTAGAAAATCTACCCGTGACACGGCCGAGAGTTGCAGGAATAGTATGCACCAATTGGCCAAAAGTTGTAGCATTTACAAATTCTAAGATTTGAACTTTTCTTAATTTGGTTTTAATTCTGATTCTTTCAACACTGTGTTTGCATTGATGATTGCAATCAATATATTGTCTGTAGCCTAGGCTTTGTAAGTTTGAAAAGAGTCTTCTTTTATGTCGAAAATTTTCATATTTCCTGCTTCGCAATGAATGTTTACGAGAAAAATATTACCTGCAATGAACGTAATAAAATAATGGGCGGGAAATTGGAAGCTAATTCTATCTGTTTATTAAACAATAATTTCATTGTACAAGAGACAGAAAACATTTACCTTTATTGTATATCACAATGATAAAATAGTTTTTATTATATTTCATAACAAACGTGAATGAATAGGCAGCGAAATTTCGTTATATAATTACCAAATATGTTCCTCCCCGTACCGAACCCTCTGATATTTTTAGCCAATTTATTGTATTGTCCAACAAAACTTCCATTCAAAAAAAATCAATTTTCTATTGTGCTTTTAATCATGCAATTTTGAACAACGCCAATAGGAAAAATAATAAAATGGGAGGGTTCCGTGCTAAATCAACGTCGGAAAATGAAATTAGGTATGATTTAAGAGAGTATAATTTTTCACAATAGTACCAGAAAATTACCTAAGTTGCACATTTATTGCTTCTAGCATATTGTGGGTAATGGAAACATTGAAGAAAATTTAAAAAGGAATTACAGCGAGAAAAAGGCAAGCTCGACAATACGCATACGGCCCACGGTCTACACGCCCTAATCAGTTTAGATCTAATTATTTGACTGGCCCACAATGCCTAAATTAAATTCAACAATTTTATTAGTATACACGACTGGCTGTGTTAAGCTCACCTGGTAAAAGCGGTGGAATAATATATATTTTGTGTTACAAAACGAGTTTACTTCTAACACTATGCTCGCCTGCACACTGAAATCCATGAATTTAAGAAAATAACTTTTTGGTGGGATGATCAACGATTACGTATTCCAAACTTAGATAGATTTTATTCGACCAGACTACCTTATCTTCTAACCATTTCAATAGGCTATGGATGTTTTATCATGGCTTTCTGGTTTTTAAACTAAATAGTTCTCGGATTGAATTGAATTTCAACCGACACGTTAATCAACTGAATATATGATATAATAAAAGCGCGTCATCTTAAGCCAATATTTAACATTATAAATAACAAACACGGTGTTGTATTATTTAGAGCGTCGTTTTAGAAATTTCTCGTCTGAATGTAAACTTTTGTCACAGAATCATTAATGCAATTTAGCTTAACTTCTAATTTAATAAAACGTATTATTCACTTAACATTAATAAACAAATTTGTTCATACGAACCTGTTAAATTTATCTTTAAAATTGGCAAAAATCAATCTAGATCAGACGGATTTCTTCATTAACATATTTATAACAATAAAACGACTGTCACGTAATTCTTTGTTTTTAAAAGACAACGAAGATACACCAATGAAACATCAATGGTGTTTAACATAAACAAATATTAACTCATTGACTTTACTCTCCAATTGTAAGACTTGTTTAAATCGATTTGTTAAGAAATATGAACAGATGGTTACTAAAGCAGGGGCGATTTGTTCTCGAATTGTTCCTAAAAATAATATTGATTTCCATTTTTGCTAAGTCGTGACTCTTTATAAAGTGACTGTGAAGCTAGCAGGTGGCCTAGTCGGTTGATGAGTTGATTTAGAGATCCACTGGTTCCCGTTGCCATATTTGTTTCACAAACACAGGAATTTTCACCAACTGTCACTATAACCCGTTTGATGCTTTGGATTTATCTACTCGTCATTATGCCTCCTACAGTGTGCACTCACATGTTTAATTGTCTGTATAATACTAAGTGGATTTCAAGTGTTTTCCACTCCACATACATTTCCACAGATTTTTGTTCAAGTCACACTGTAGGAAACGTTAAAAATAAATGTGGAGTAAAATAGGAAACGTTAGTTAGAAAATCAATGTTAGTCAAGTTGAGTAAAAGCTTACGCAAATTAAGGTTGACTCCACTTGGACAACATATTAATTACCCTCCGCCCATTTAATCCACATTGAATTAACTTTTCTATAGAGTATACACTATTTGCAAATGATAACGCAGCAATACCATTTTTGATCTCTCTCTCTCTCTCTCTCTATGGCTGTCTGTCCGTCTGTCTGTCTGTCTCCTCCCTGTCCCCTGTCTGTCTGTCTGTCCCCTCCCTGTCCCCTCTCACTTTCAGAGTTGATGGGTATTCAAAGTGATCTTTTTCATACAATTCTTTACATTATTTGTTTACTAGCCATGATTGCTATGAAACTTTTGTTAAATGGAACATTAGTGAAAAATCATGTTTAGGTGAATTCTACCGCACTGTAAAAATGTTGAATAATTTGAATAATAATTGAAATGTTGATTTCAAAGGGAATAACTCTTCCTGTTGAGTTAAATCTTAGTGAAGATTGTGTATAAACTTACGCAAAACAGAGTATATTTCGATCACTCTATACAGGGCGTAACGTAAGGTTTGCTCAGCTTAGACTAAGTTTTACTCAACAGAAAGAGTTGTTCCCTTTTTTGATCAACATTGATTAAAATATTTTAGAGTGTATAATTATTTAAGTCACGTCTTGAGTTTTAAGCTTTTTGTACAAAATTTTGTTGAATTAAATATATTGAATGTTGAATATATTAGTCATTATAGCCCAGGAGCTAGCAGACATTTGTAACACATCTCAAGTACAAAAGGTTTGAGTGATTAAATATGTAGACAGACTGACAGGAACCCCTAAAACATAATTCTTAAGTGCAGCAAATGGTGCCTTAAGGAGAGGGGGCCAAAACAAAGTTTGTACAGGGGTCAAATTTTTAAATTGATTCAATCATGTTGAAAAGTATACCATGTCATTTGTCTAACCATAAGGATTCAGGAAAGGTATAGTTTGTACTATCCACAACGTAAAGTTTAGAGTTATAAGCTAAAAACAGCAAAAATCAATAAAAAGGGTCAATTTCAGTTGTACAGGGGTCAAATTTTTAAGAGTTGCTCCGAGTTGGCTTAAAAAAAGGTGCAAATTATTGGAGGAGCTCATAGGATCAAAATAAGGAATAGTTTTGATTGTGTCAAATGCTTGCTTAAGAAAGTAGGGGGGGAAACAAGGTCAAGCCCCATTGAATGCAATGGACGTTGACCTTCTGTGCCCCCTACATCGGTAACTAAGCATTTTAGACAGTCAAAACTATTCCTTATTTTAATCCTATGAACTCCATCCATAATTTGCACCACTTTTTATCTAAATCGGAGCAACTTTAAAATTTACCCCTTTTTTTAAAGTTTGAAATTGACCCTTTTTATTGATTTTTGCTGTTTTTAGCCTATAACGCTTAAACTTACGTTGTAGATAGTACAAACTATACCTTTCCTGAATCCTTGTGGTTAGACAAATAACATGGTATACTTTTCAACATGATTACATCAATTTAAAAAATTGACCCCTGTACAAACTTTGTTTTGGCCCCCTCTCCTTAAGGCACCATTTGCTGCACTTAAGAATCACGTTTCAGGGGTCCCTGTCAGTCTGTCACTTTTTTTTTTTTTTTAATTTTTTAGACAAAATGACTCTTTTGAGTTACAAATGTCTTTTAGCTCCCGGGTTATTTAAAACAGCTTGGAACCTGAAAGTGCCATCTTCCTCGCAACATTCCTATTTTAATGCTTGACGGGCATAAAGTATATTCTAATACCTCTGCTGCCCATTATTGAAAATGGAGCATTCTGATTGGTCGTTTACTGCCCATTATTCTGCAATAATGGGTCCCAAATCCTTTTTTTTATTAAATCAAGATGTTTAGGTAATAGAATAGAAATAATGGGTTTGCAGTATCATCTATGGGCTCATAATGTATCCTCGGCCGGAAAAACTTCAAAATAATGGGCTCGGCTGCGCCTCGCCCATTATTTAGTTTTTCCGACCTCGGACAAATTATTCGCCCATAACGATACTGCATCACCCTTATTTCTTAAATATGATGCGTGCATAACAATTGATATGCTTTGTAAATTTGCGTTGGGGAAAGCATAAGAACAATAACACACTGAATTGGAGAGTTTTAGAGATTCCAATATCTGAGCAACTGCTAAAATATCAGGTGAATTTGATTATGGTGCAGGCAGTGACGTCATTGAGCTGAGGTAAAACACTACTCAACTGATTTCGGAGAAATTTGTACTTCTGACTGAAAAATTGGGCCAAACTCCAATATAAAGATTATACTCAATGTTAATGTAATTGGCAATAAAATGATTTTAAGTTTGAACTGAAAATATTTGTTCACGATCGAATGTTTCCACTTTAAATTTAAATTACTCGTCGAGCAAAACATTAGGCCTTGTTGCTTTATCCGATAGGTATGATAAGATTTTTAAAAAGTTTTCCGGGAGAAAAATTGCCCGTGTTGTTTTATCTTAAACCGCGTTACCTGTATTGCTCATAGCTCAAAATACCGCGCGCAAATCATTTGAATTACAAAAATCATGTATGGTTTCATGTATTTTTCATGTTCATATACATCACACACCATTATTTGCCATGCGGTGCAAGAGATACGAGGAGAAAGAGAGCGAATGTGTGTGTGTGAGAGAGAGAAATGGGGAGGAAAAATGAATTGCCACGCCGGCGTAAGCCCGGAGGCTGCCAATTCACTCAACGGTGCAATTAGAATATTTCCAATCTCCATTCTTATACCTGATTCGGAATAGCGCGCCTTGTCGCTACCTCCGGGGTTAGATATTTTTCCTAAACGTGGTCATTTTCCAATTCTGATGAATTAGTAGCATGGTAACAATGAAGTTGCCCCGCTATCATAGACTGGGTGAAAACACCAGGGATATGTTGATAAAATTACTTTCTTTAGAAATATTCCATAAATGGGACCTTTATACTATATCATAACATCATGAATCATTTTTTCTTTTGCAACGATTAACAATCAATACTTATTATACAGTTTAATGAAATTGCCCTGATTGGGTGAAAATAAGCTGAAATAAGCTTGATAAAAATTGATATCATTTCCCACAATTTGGGCATGGCCTTTTATGGGTATCTTTAATTTTCAAATTAATGCGACTTAATGATATGTCGAAGCTAAACTGCTAAAGCACCGTCTATAGAAGGTTGCCCTGAATCTAAATGTAAGGTCAAAATGGCGTTTGCTATCAATCTTGTGAAAGCTAATCGTTCAACATTGGTAGATTCTGCATAGGTTCTAACACATTATGACAAGGACTTTTGAGATCAAGCTATCTCAAAAGCCACTGACCTACGACTAGGCTTGTTTGTTCTCATTTGAATACATTCACCATGTCAGAATATGCTCATGAAAATGCACATATTTTTTATTTGAAATCTTTTGAACTCTCGGCGGTTACAGCCGAGGAACACAAGGATTAACTAAATGGTTCTAAAGTTGGGACCATAACCCGGCCATAACTCCATATATGGAGGTCTGACAAAAAATATTAAGATAATAATGTCAACTTTTGTAACGAATTTCATGTCAGATTTATCGAATATTTTTAAATAATATTTGAAGTCATTTTCAGAAAATTGAACAAACTACGACGTCGAGTTGCAGTTGTTACATGCTACGTTGCTCCGATCAAGTACACACATGATTGCACTATACAATATTTTTGTCGTCTGTTTGACAATGCTATAAAACGCCAGGTTAATTTGAGAGAGAATCTCTTGGAAAACATTTATAGCGTAACCTTTCTCCCATCAATCAGGGTTCCTCGTGTCGAGTAATAAAAATATATATTTTCCCTATTCATCGCGACAGACGAACAAAATGGAAGATTCGCTTAATACTATTATGACGATCAAAATCATGATGACGTAATTATGGAATCTTTCGATCAATTCTAAAGCAAGTTACCTGATTTAATGCGTCGAATGAATTAAGGTAATTTTGAAATGACAGTGTTATAATCGTTTTCACTCCATTTCCAATTAAGTTAGTATAATAATTCGTTACCTATTTTACTATTTCATGGATATGCATGAAGATGCAGTCGATGGTTCGGTGCAAATCTGATTCAAATTTAGCAACGCTTTTGGATATACGCGAACCCCATTTAAAATACTGCTTTGCAAAAATATAATAAATCTAAAAGGGGAAAAAGAGAAAGAAAGAAAAGAAGAAAAGAAAAAAAATCTGAGTCTTTTGAGTCTTTGATTTATTAACACACGTCCATCCTCCTCTTATTCACCTTGCTATCCCCGCGTTGATGTGCAAGCTCAATTTGCGGGGCAAAGAGTAGCTCTGCGAGCACGGTTGATTTCCCATGAGAAGTGACGATTACTTAGGCGGTATAGTCCTTTAACAAGACGAGCCTTGAAGCATGCTACATTCCATGACAATAAGACTGGGCTATTAATAAAGCACATTGTGATTATTGGGATTTTATTGGCTTGAAATTAAAGACATGTGTATTTTTTCGTAAGGTAACAGCATTATAATTGGATGTGCGACGAGTTTTTTTCTGGATTTTGTTTTATGCCAATCATGTTATCTTCTAAAGTTAATATTATCCCTTAATGCTTAAATTGATATTATCCCTTAATGCTTATTGAGCTGCAATAACAGTGATTATTTCATAAATTAATACCTTGCATGGACCTGTACAAGCACTGAAACTTGACAATTTTATTGTTAACATTGACAAAGGTCAAATGTCTCCAATTCATTCATTTGCTTTCACATACACTCGATAAGGGTCCACATAAAGACTCGACCGAAGCTTATATACATTAGACTTGTATAGTTGGCTAAAAACGCATACAATTCTCTTAAGACCACGGCCATCTCTCTGATGTATGTTTGAATAAAGAGCCTTTCATCGTTTCCATCGTGAATTGGTGATGACTCGCCATGCAGAAAAAAAGGTGTCTCGCAGAATATCATCTTTATTTGCCCCTCTTGATCGCTGTTAAGGGACAAGGCTTCATACACGCAACTTGCGCCAGGGTTGAACAACGGTATTTTGAAAGCTTGCTTGGTGTGCATAATGCCAAGAAAGAGGCGTAAAGTAACTATACTTCAATGTATACTCCCTTTTGAGAATAACTCAAGCTGAATGACGCAATTGAGAGTAAGGCAAGACAGGCAAGTATGATATCACAAGGCATGCAGAGTGGGTTTATGTTTGGGATTAAATTAACCCTTTTGGTAATTTTTATTTGCTAAGAATTCAAAAGTTTTCATTCTAAATGTCAAAATTATGCATTTTAATGCCCATATTTGGAGTTCGCATGGCAAATGCATTCAAATGAGTCTAGGCCTAGTCTTAGGTCAGTGGTTTTGAGATGGCTTCCCAGATGGTCGCAGGTCATTTGGGAAGCCATCTCAAAAAGCGCCGACGTGCGTGTTATGACCTACACAGTCTACCAATGTTGCCAAGGGTTAAGAAAACGGAAGCTTGGACAAAGGATATCAAAGTGACTTTCTTGTTAAAAGAGGCAAAATCCATAACATTATAGTACATCCTCATTTGTAGCCCTTAATTATTTACAATGAGAGAAGAAATGAATGCATCATTAGAACACATTGTCATGACAATTCAGAGTGTGATGATCAACATTTATAATACTGACATTAGGTTTTATAAACTAAAGAAAACACAAACAAGTTTAAGCTGACCTAGGCAACGCAACGCTCCTTCTATGTATAGCTATGTGTGCGGGTTAAAGGTTACCACAGGGTTACCGCAAGTTAAGACATACCATAGGATGCTCAATTATTTTTTAAAAAGTAATGACGATTTTTAACAAATACACGTGAATCTTATAAAAAAATATTTAATAAAGTTAAACAATTGCGGTAGTATAACACGAGCATTTGTAACTGTTGAGTTGGGTGAAACATATCCCAACCATGAATTCATACCCCGATTCCATATTAAATATAATTATATTCGATCATGAATATTTATATACAAAAGTGGCCTAGGCCTAAATACAAAGCAATTTGAGACTCTTTCTTAACAAATGCCAATGATAGTAATTTAATTATTTCCATTGTTTAAACTTTGAGAAAGCTCTACAGAACTATACGTCGTATTTATTTTTTTGGTAAATTGTTTCAGAAAAAAAAAGAAACAAGTATAAACAAATAAGTACAATTAACTTTTAGAGTTCTTTTATAGTCAGTGTTCATTAAGGTAGCATTATATTGAAAAAAAAAGTGATGCATTGTATAAATGGAATGGATAGAACATGTAAAATGGTAAGAAAACATGTCAGGCGATAATATTAAGCAAAAGTTGGATTTGTATTTGCAATTCCTATCTTCAGTAGAAAGCATATGACTATTTGTGTGTAAATATCCAACAGAATAAACATACTGGAACATAAGATTAAATTGTGACAGAAAAAAAAGAAAGAAAAGAAACAAGTATATAAACAAATAAGTACAATTAACTTTCAGAGTTTAAATTTTATAGCCAAGTGTTAATATTTAAGGTGAAAGACAACTTATTGTTATTCTGGTTGAGGTACATGAATCATGCTACTAAAGTCATCATGTCGACCTAGAAATCAACAATCGAAAACAAAAATAGCAACTTCTTCTTCTGGACGGCGTGATGCATAACACTTTGTCTTCAGATGAATTATGGCATTGTTTTTTCATTAATCAGAATATTAAAAACATACTTCAAGATTTTGTTATCAATTTGGTAAATGTGCATTTCAAATTTTAAAAGGGCATTTAGGCAGTCCATTTAAACAATGGAATGCACGCATTCGAACTCTAAAATTGTAATCATAGACCTTCACAGCATTCCACCTTAAAATATTTAGGAATTATGAACGATATGTAAAATACTGACCTGCTTGGTTTTTAAAATATAATATTTGAAAAATAAAATAAGAAGAATTTATACCTGATATAATTTTAAACTTTAAGCATTAAATTATAATACGAAACGACGGCACACGGAAGAACTGCTAAAATATGTAGGAACATGTAGTAAACACCCTTAAATAGACTTTTGAAATGGGCACAACTCTTTCTTTATCAAGTAACTGATTTCTACCAAAAATCGTACAAATATTTCCATTACATTTGTTTAGCTAATTACATCAAATTTCACAAGCTTTTTTCAATATTGCCGCGGTATTTCTGTTCTGTGTTGGTTAAAAGCCATACGCGTAATGGTTCAAAGAGTTCACGGATAGAATCAAACCTGTTTCGTATAAAAAATGAATCGCTGGCTATTTGACATTTCAATATTTTGAATCTATCAATGAGACAAAAAGGCTGACAAAACAAGCATCGATCTTATTGTAAAAACACCAACATGCCATCAACTCGACTAACAATTGAGGCGGAAAGACGAGGCATTTCGACACAGTCGAATAATGCTTAAAATATATGCGTATCTATTGTAAAAGCTGATGGCGTGCGGAAGGGTTGAGATCGAAGTAGCGGATGTTTTAATTGGTTGATCGAAACCTGTTTTCCTGCTTTAGTGAATGTCTCTCTCAAGATACCAATAAAACTGCTTACGGGGTTTGCTTAACACCCGGCAAGTTTTTCCAAGTGTTCGTAATCAACACCAATCGAAAATTATGAGAGTTTACTAGGATAGAAGAAACACGGGCATTTTGCTGGTGATTTTTATTTCATCAGTGTTGAACTAAGGAGACCATCCTCGAGGGCTACGGAGAGACTTAAGGGACATGTTAGCTGGCTGGTAAAGCCGGACCCAGCGTGTTAATCCCCTAATCAGCAAATTAGTTTCATATCGAGGCTGGCTTCATCAAAAACTAACAATGGAACATGTCTAGAGTACGGCCTTCTTGCCACTTCTTGTTCGTTTATCCCCACGGCAATTTTTTTAGGAAACATTCAGCAACTTCGGTTGATGGATTAAAAATAGACAAAGAAAAAATAAAGCGGTCACATGTCTACAAATTGTTAAATTGGTGTTATCTGAAACAGGTCTGAAGTAAAGAAAAATGCTGAAAAGGAACTCTCTTGAAATAGTGCATTGCTAATTAAAGTCTGCATTTCAGGTGTAAAAATCAATTCTACGTCTAAACCAGCAGAAAATCAAAATTGATTTTCTTTTATTACAATAACAGTAAAAAAATAAACACCATAAATAAGAAAAAAATACTTAACAAGCGAGATCATCTATAGTCTATGATCTAATTTAAAGATTAAGCAGAAAATAAATAAAATTGGAAACCGAATAAGATGCAATGAACCTAGCCTGGAGAAGGATATTTTTACAAATAAACTATCCTTATAATTATAATTATCATATGGAATTTAAGACGCCGGTATCAAACATAATAGTAATTAATGTAGCGTGTATATTTAAAAAGTGATGCATGGTAGAAATGGAAAGGATAGAATATGAAAAAGGGTATGAAATGATAGGCGAAAATATTAAGCAAAAGTTGAATTTGTATTTGGAATTCCTATCTTCAGCAGAAACCATATGACTATTTATGTGTAAATATCCAACAGAATAAACATATATAAGACCATAAGATTAAATAGAAATGAAAAAAGTCGAAATTCAAAAGATTTTCATCAATCCCTGGTTTATTTTGGGAATGATTTCCCCAAAGGAATTGAGAAGAAAGGAAATTCGCGAGGTACAGCTACAAGCATGGTGTGGGAGAAAAGAATGTCCGTGGCGATTTTTGTCGAAAAAAAATAC
The DNA here is from genome assembly GCA_023653785.1 of Ophioderma brevispina. Taxonomy (NCBI): domain Eukaryota; kingdom Metazoa; phylum Echinodermata; class Ophiuroidea; order Amphilepidida; family Ophiodermatidae; genus Ophioderma; species Ophioderma brevispina. The sequence goes on from JAMKCH010001389.1 coordinate 103,914, forward strand.
CAAGAAAAAGAGAAGAAAAAAAAAAGTCGGGACGTGACAGAAGAAATACAAGATGAAGTTAGTGGTAATCAAGTTGCAACCATGACTATTGAGTTTGCTTTTTAATTTGCAATTTTCTCACCAATCCGCGCAATTAAACAAGCTGCAGTATAGCGCTTAATGTCATTTGCAAAACATTCTTAACGAAGTTACCAATAATTCAGTTGGCGCAAATCAAATCAGTTCGGCGTTCAAATCACATAATGAACGATCATAAATGACACTAAAGTACTCGAAAAACAAAACCTCACAAATTGATCAAATTATCGTGGCGCGGGAAAATTTTGTTATAAAATTTGGGCACTAAATCATGTTTAAGTTGCACGCGGCGTTACCCTCGTCTTCGCAAGCGATACCCACACCGCTAATTTTATCAATGTGTTACAATCTAAGTATATAGCTCACTGATGAAATTTTCGGTGCGCTATTTTGGCGCTCGCGGGAGTCGGGCAAGTTAGGAAATACAGTGGCTGCGCCTGGCGGGATGAAGAGGAGTTAGAAAAGTATTGCAAACACAGGGAGAGAATGATTAACTTACCACTAGAATATGGAGAACACTGTGGGACTTGCTGGTGCTCCATCATTGATGCCAGATTACATGCCCCTGTCATACCGCTTGCACTGCTCCCGTAACTCACAGAAGGACGGAGACTGCTGTATGGGTATGCCTGACTTGGTTGCGTCGAAACAGTCGAAAATTCACCATAAGATGCTTGGATGCCTAACCCGGAACTCTCAACACCGCTTAGGCAAGAGTCATAGGCATTTTGGCCCAAATATGGAGAGTAATCCATCGTGGATTTGTAAAAGCAATGGAATTATATCGTTAAAATTGTGGAGGAAATAGTGTGACGGTACTTTGATTGAGAGTTGAATTCCAAGTGAGAAGATCTTACTTGCAAGTAGTGCCGATTGTTTCGCTACGTGATTGGCGTTTAAAAAACTCAAGATGCGAGAACTAAGTTGGTGATGAGTATAACCGCCCTCGGGTCACAGTTGGCTTCTGGGGGTCGGGACTAATGGTTTAGCAAAACAACTATAGAGGGAAAAAGTATCACACTTGGACTAAGATGAAGCACCTCCTATTCAGTAAATGTCCCGGTATCAACTGAGCACAAATCTCCGAATATTTGCCTATTTCAATCAAGATCTACAAGACCCGCTTGTTTATATGGCGACTTATTAATTTTGTCCCTCTCTTTGCTTTTCACCTCGCAATCTCCCGGGCGACGTATGCAGCGCTACCAGCACATTTGAACGCGGTTGAGCAAGTAATCACAATTTAATACACTTAGGAAAATTGGAGGGGCGCGTTTTAATCAGGCTGGAAATCATACACTGTGATTAAGATATTGCACTTATGATGGGCGAGCCTTACTGCGGACCCTGTGTCTGAATCCGCGCTGAGTCACGTGAGGTACTGCCACCTATTGTCACTTCGCATTGTAGCTACCATGTGCGTTGTGATTGGACCGTTCCCTAGAGGGAGAGTTAGATTTATTTACTTCATTGAATGCTCGCTGGTTGGTAAATAATACGACCTCATATGCTACTATGTGTATGCTATCTGTACTGTGGAGTGACTAAAAGTCGTCTGTTTGATGAACAAAACGCGACAAAATCAGCAAAACAGTTATATGTTAATGAAATTGGTGATGGGAGTCACCGGCACCCTTTCACATCCATGACATATTGAGAACACGGAATCACCATCCCTTTATTTGAAGACATTTCACCAATTTGGATCTTTATAATGTATTTAACCAATTTGTCGATTATTATAGTGTATCAGTTTGTATTATCATTCATTTAAACTTAAGTTGATGAACAGACTTTCTTCGATCAACAGCAGTGAAAAAAAATGGAGGAGCAGGAAAAACGCACACGCATTGAGGCACTTTACAAGTTCCGGCGCGAGTGGCACTCCGGAATCGGCTGCCGGAAATCACTTGCGTCTAGCATCGATTGACTATTTCCTACTAATAACTTTGCATTCTTTGTTGCCTTAAACGGTTTCTGTAATTGTTAACCCCTTTTTCAAATCACTCTATTCGGCGGAATTTCATCAAACTTTCGCAGTAATAAATTTGGAGTTTTAACATTGAAAATGATTACTACAGAAGACACGTTTTGTCAGGAAAAGTCAATACTCTATCCTAAACGCGTATATTGATATTTTTCTTAATTACTTTTTTTAATTACAATCATTGATAAATATGAGTACTTCGACTCTCTGTGTCAATTAATAGGTCACACTTTAAGTAAGTAAAGTGTTTAATTCACAGATTAAAATGTCACTTTTCCGTGATTTCTGTAATGGTCATCATTAAGTAATAATTATGCTGTCTTCAGTAGATAGCAGTGCACTACACTGCAAACATCAGAGCAATACTTAAACTTGAAAAACGTTAATGGCTATAGGCATGCACTGTGAAGGCATAGGAAGGTGCGATTTATTAATACGTTGTATAATCTTAAACATATTTGTAATTAAGAAGACCTATATTTTTCTATTGTAAGTCGTTGCGGCTTAATGTCATTTATTTAGCCTTTGTTTCTTTGGTTTAGTGTTTGGTAGGAGTTTTACCAATTCAGACATTTCATTATCGTTTCATCTCTCACATAGGACCTTATACATGCACCCGTTGTATTTTATGTAAAATAAATCATGTACCCATGCAGATGTCCATGGGTGAATATCATTGTATGTTGGTAATTTAGACTGTGGCACCGGAGTCGAGACTGAAATGATACCTGCAAGGGTACAGCACATTGGATGCACTCAAAGTGTGTTTAGCAATTGAACACTTTTCTTGACTTCACTTTGTAAACACGTTCAAAGGCTAAACATGCATATCAAATTGCTAAAACATTCATGTTTAATTGTTAATCACTAGCCATTCACACTCTAAACTTGTTTAACGTTTAAAAGTGTTTACACCGCGAAGGCAGAATGTGTTTAGAAAAATGTTTAATTCCTAAACACTGTTTTTACAGCGTATTTAAGGTACATCAAAAAGAATTGAACCCAGTGAAAAAAATATATTAAACAAATTTCAAGAAATTAAGAAAAGACGGGTAAAATTGATATTTTGGCATTATTGGTGTCATTAAAAATAATATTTGAATCGCTTTGACATGGCCATTATTAAGTAATAAATGTGCTGTCTTGAGTAGATAACAATGCACTACACTATAAAACACAACAGTACAACGCTTAAACTTGAACGCTTAAACTTATAGCTAAGACTTGCTCAGCTAAGGTATTTGGAGCGTTCTTTATTACACGTTAATCTAACAATAATACATAACTTTCTAATTAACGACCTATATTTTTCTATTGTAAGCTATTGCGGTTTGAAAAAACCTGGTTATTAATTTAGCTTTTGTTTCTTTGGTTTAATGTTTGGCAATAGTTTGACCAATAGTGTTTAGTATTTGGCAATAGTTTGACCAATTCAAACATTTCGTTATCACATATGTACATGTACATGCACCTCTTGTGTTTTATGTATTATAAAATCATGTACCCAGAGGTCCATGGGTCAATATCATTGTATGTTGGTCATTAACTGTGGCCGCGGAGTCGAGACTGAAAGGATGCTTGCAATGGTACAACACCTTGGATATTTTAGGGACATGCGCTCAAGCATGTCATAGGGTGAATCAGAAAGAACTGAACCCAGTGGGAAAAATATTAAACAATTTTCAAGAAATTGAAAAAGGAGGTGAATTTTATAATTTAGGATAGCTGATGTAAATGTTCCTTTTAAGGCCTTGAACACAATCCTGTTTTAAAATCTGCCAAAGTATAACCCTTGTTAAAGAATTTATTGAGAGATTTGATCGAATTCAAATAAAAACATTTTCATCAAAAAAAAATCAAATTCAACATTTCAGTGGAGGATAAATAACACTTTACACCAAGTATTCATGTATTTCTTTATTTTCTCTACACTCCATCATGCAAAAATCATTTAACTTGGCCCAATTCTCACTACAACGTACAGACGATGTGAAATCTATGTGTACAAACTGTTTTTTAAAGTAAATTAGCAACTGGTATCTTCGGGTTGGCCTTGAAAACCATGCACATTCCTCATTATGCGTTAAAGAGACACTGGCATGTTTGAAAAATAGTGCGCCCTCAAGATTTTTCAAAATCGATATTTTTGCATGGTTGTAAGTCTTTTATATACAAAAACCCTCACCCGAAATGATTAAGACCAAATCAGCTTCCTTATGGGTAAACAGAACGAGTTTATAATTTAACGTCGCCGGTGACGTTAAATTCAGCAGACGACGAAAATGGCGTTTAACTCAAGAACACGCACGCCGTATGCATGTTTCCCACGCTATGCACACTGTTTGATCGGTCTATAACCGTTGTGGTTTTAATATCAGTGAGTACGAGTCAAAAATATTCATGTAATATACACATTTGTTGATTAAAGTTATGGAAAACTTAAAGGTTGGCCTACAAATTACCTGGATGTCTTTATCCTCATATCAATGTCCCTATCTGTTTTTGGGTATGTTATTTTTATGTGTAAAATATATCTCTGTTCTCCCAATGGTCTGGACTATCATTTGAGAGCAAATTGAAGAAATTTCATATTTTGTGAAAATGTGCCAGTGCCGCTTTAACTGAAAAGCCCGGGCCTAAATTTTGAACTTAGAATTCCCATTGTTGGCTAATAAAAATACATCACATGTTATTCATCGTTTATAGATCTGATAGGAAATCAAACTGAGAGGCAATTTTAGTACACTGTATTGTAAAAGTTGAATACCCGAGCCTTACGTTATTACAAAGTGAATTAGAAATTACAGATCCCATGAAATAAATTGAGGATTTGAGGGTAGTCTTACAGGTTTGAGGAATGAGTCTGCCCCCGGGAGTCTGTCCATGTCATAATAGCAAGATGCATCGGTGAAAAAATTATGCGCATGCCATTTCGTGAAACTATGTCAAGATACAATCATCCCGTGAAACGACTGGCAAGGTGCCCATGGCTAGCCTGTGAAACAATGATTGTAGATATACACATTGCCATCCCGTAAAACATGACCATCGACAAGATCCACATGAACGTCCAGTGAAACCACGACAAGATGCACATGAACATCCCGTGGAACCATGCCAAGATGCCCATAAACATCCCATGAAACCATGACAAGATGCACATGAACATCCCATGAAATCATGACAAGATGGACATAAACATTCCGTGAAATCATGACATGATGCACATGAACATCCCTTGGAACCATGCATGCCAGGATGCACATAAACATCCCGTGAAATCATGACAAGATGCACATGAACATCCCTTGGAACCATGCATGCCAGGATGCACATAAACATCCCGTGAAATCATGACAAGATGCACATGAATATCCCGTAGAACCATGATAAAATGCAAGTAAACATCCCGTGAAAGTGACAATATGCACGTGGTCATCCCATGAATTGTTAGGCCCTGTTTTCTATGTTGGTTTTGTATAATATGGTAACGTGTGGCAGTTTCTTAGTTTTTCGGTTTGTGTGTTGTTTTTTAATCCTTCAGTTTCTCTCGTTTTCTTTGTCATTTCAAGCAGCTACATATACTTACACAATAAAATTTTGTTTCAACTTTGTTTCAAGGTTTATAAACCAACTATCTGGCTAGAATATGTACGCTTTTCGTCCAAGTAAACTTGTAGTTTTATTGTAAAGTAGATTTATTAAATACGGGCCACCCAGTGGTAATTCTGTATGTCCATCTTTTTTTTTTTTTGTATTCTTTTGGTTGTATCTTAATTGTATCATTATGATTATTATGCTGAATAAAATTTAAAAGAACTTGAAGGTATTGGAAGATGCACATGAACATGCCGTGAAACCATGGCAAGATGCATATGAACATGCAGTGAAACCATGGCAAGATGCACTTGAACATTCAGTGAAACTATGGCAAGATGCACATGAACATTCAGTGAAACTATGGCAAGATGCACATAAACATCCCGTGAAATCATGACATGATGCACATGAACATCCCGTGAAACCATGGCAAGATGCAAATGAACATTCAGTGAAACTATGGCAAGATGCACATGAACATCCCGTGAAACCATGACAAGATGCACATGAACATCCCGTGAAACCATGCCAAGATGCAAATGAATATCCAGTGAAACCATGACTAGATGCGCTATGCACATGGATGGGCATGCCAAGATGCACATGGATAGCCCATGAAACCATGACAAGATGCATATGAACATCCAGTGAAACCATGGCAAGATGCATATAAACATCCAATGAAACCACGATAAGATGCACATGAACATGCCGTGAAACCATGGCAAGATGCACATGAACATCCCGTGAAACCATGACAAGATGCACATGAACATCCCGTGAAACCATGACAAGATGCACATGAACATCCGTGAAACCATGACAAGATACACATGAACATCCCGTGAAACCATGGACAAGATGGCAAAATGAACATGCCGTGAAACCATGGCAAGATGCACATGAATAACCCGTGAAACCATGACAAGATGCAAATGAACATGCAGTGAAACCATGGCAAGATGCAAATGAATATCCAGTGAAACCATGGCAAGATGCACTTGAACATTCAGTGAAACTATGGCAAGATGCACATGAATATCCCGTAGAACCATGATAAAATGCAAGTAAACATCCCGTGAAACCATGACAAGATACACATGGGCATCCCGTGAAACTATGACAAAATTCACATAACATCCTGTGAAATTAAGACAAGATGCACATTGTCTATAGCTATCCAGTAATTATATTGAGTAAAGCAACAAAACTAATGCGTTGGCGACAAACTGTCATGTCGAAGGGTATATTTACCAAACGTAAAAGAGTAAAAAATTGTACTCAAAAGATTGAATTTTCACTCAAAAAGAGTGAAAATCATTCCAAAAAGAGTGGATTTCCACTCGTTTTCGTGTTGTCCTTCGTTTAACTCCTCAAAAGGGGTTGTCCTTCGTTTAACTCCTCAAACGAGTGGAAATCTATTCTTTTTGGAGTGATTTTACTCTTTTTGAGTGGAAATTCTTTCTTTTAAAGCAATAACAGCACATTTTTGAAGAGCACCCCCAATTTTCGAAATTCGATATTTTTGCACAGTTATGTTGGAAGGAAGCTATACCTGCGAACGAGAAAAGTACAAACCACTCATTTTAGAGTGGTTTACAAGCGTTTCACTCATTTGAGAGTGAAATTTTCACTCGTTTACATATAGAGAGTGAACGGGTTAAGACGGAATGAGACAAACCGTGCAAATTAAATAAATTAGTTATTTTGTCTTCATCCATCCATTCACGTATCTATATTAATTTCAATTAACATACAACAGCAGCATCAGCATTAAAAAGAAAACAAACCCAATTGAATGCTCTTTAAAACAGACGGACACACACAGACAGACACAAAGACAAGCACACGCACACACACACACACACACACACAAACACATATATACGCACACATATTACAATATATTAGGCTCAATAGATCTGAAATGACACTTTCATAATCTTAGCCATAACAAATACACAAATACGGTATTGCTCAATTTATTTACATAATTACACATGTATCAGCCGAATTTTAAACATAATTCAATCATATATGTCATTTTTAAAATGCAGACTTTCAAGTCACTAAAATATGAATCAGAATGTAAAAATGATGATAAAATATTCCATCCCTATAAATTTTAGCGCCTTGAGACGATCCGCGTAAAGCTTATGTTCACTGCTAGTCCGTGCTTCAATCTACGTTTTCTATGCTATCTCACGTTTTTATCTCGGGAGTTGGAAACCAATTGAGGCCACGGTTTTCAGACGGGGTTTCCTCACCAATAGTCCTGATTGCTCTATGGGGTCAAATTGCGTGAAGGCTTCTACGTGAACCATAGTGCTTTGCTGTAAATTCCTGTGACAATTTGTCAACAAAGAACCTAAAGTGAATAAGAGCCGGAGCTAGAAATAACTAAAGAAAAGCCAAGTCAATAACAACTGGGACCTTTGCGGCATAAAATCTTCTCGAAGAGAGTTTGAATAAATAGTGAAACTATACAAAAAGAAGCTAGCTGGTGGGTTAAATACATGCAATGTGAAAAAATCGTAAGTGTGAATTTGCATCAAGATCGTTGTCATATGGTTTGTGTTCAGCGAAAAAATGCCTCAAGTGTAAATTAATGGATTCGTATTCTCTCAATCAAATTTGTTTGCTAAATATGATATTAGCCGCTTAAATTGCAGGTATGAGATACTGGACTGCGGCGTAGACTATACATGTATGTGGCAAATGTTTTTTGGCGAAAAGGGGAAATATATGGGTGGTGGTTCATACGGAAAATTTTAATCGCATCCTTCAATAGATCTAAATTTAGCGGTTGTGTGTGCATGCGACACTGTAAAACGCGTGTGAATTGGTTTGCTTGCTGCATTATGAAATTGCTCTTGGTCGCCCATTCAACCTTTATGGCAAATTACGAAATTTCACTGGTTCGATGTCAAATATAAATCGAGATTGCTTCATAACATTTCAGGGTTAGCAATTTTCTTATTATAAGTTGTGTTATTGAATTTATGAAATGCATCGAGCGTTTTTCGTTTTCGGCGCGGATAGATATTTTCAAAGGCGAGTTGGCATTGTCTTCTATTAGGGTGTAGTGTATGTGAAGGGTAGTAGACATGTAGATAGGTATACCGCTAATTGCAATTATATACAAGAATACCATTGTATTTGTGCTAAATAAAACATGGACGCTTGTGTATAACACAATATCATATCGACTGAATAGTTGCACTGTGAGTGAACTTCATTTCTATTTCCAATTACATTTATTGAAATATTTGACTTCAATTAATCTGAGTAATGTATTAGAGTACGCTTTATTCGTGTACATATGCTTCAATTAAATCCAGCAGACGAATCGAGTCAGAATGGTCTGATTTGGTGTGATAAGGGTTTACGTCTATTTCATGATTGCATTAGCAATAAGAGATGTTCTTGAAACTGCCACTCATTCTTAATTCGTAGGCCTACCTTTATAAAGTGAATGCAAGAGATATTTGTTTATAATATATTTTTATGTAAAATAGTAGTTTATTTTTTTAATTTCCAGTAGCTTTACATAATGGTGATTAATAATTTGTTTTTATTATGAGCGACAGTATATTGAGGTTTTCCCCTTAAAGGTTGGTGACCTTATCGACAACCTCGTCCCCACTTTACTCCATGAGATTTTGGTATCAAAAGAATGTTCATATTTTTCTCATACCCCAGCGAAATTCAAGAACCAGAACATTTTTACTTTTGATGTTCTGAACAAAAATTTCTCCAATTGTGGTCGATCATAATTAATTAAAACACACTGTTCTATGGGCCAATTTAGTAATAATTTTTGCTTCTACTACTCAGACGATGGTGGCCAAGCCTCATTCAATATAGCAACTCACCCAATGTATCAAATTAGATTACAGTGGAGCTGATTCATCAGATCCAAAGGTTTTGGAATGAGAAATTATTCCGTGACAACATATTAAAAAATCAGAAATTTTCGTCAAGATTTCGCTTTTATATACATATTAAACCAATGACGACGTCTAAATCTTGATGTGGGTTTAAGGGATTAGAACTACACTGTTAAAAAGTCCACAAAATTTCGGACTTCGAAATTTGAAAAGTTCTGAATTTTTCCCTTAAAAATACAGGATTTGTTCCGTAAAGCATAAATAGTTTATGCTAATTAGTGTGATTACAACCAACTTCACCGACCCAAACACCTACACATATAGGACACATAGGCCTATGTGTATATTCTTATATCACCCACAAACGTGAATATATATCCATCTATTTAACTCACGCTGAAGTTCCGTTAATTTCACGGAACGAAAAATGTGTCTGGAAATATTATTGCCACACGCTTTATTTTCGTTCCGTATTGAGCATTTCCAAACACTATTTTTCGTTTCGTAAAATAAACAGAACTCTAACGTGAGTTAAATAGATAGATAGATGTTCACGGTTGGCGGTGAAATAAGAATACACATGTGGATGTGTCCTGTATAGGTGTTTGGCTGGGTGAAGTTGGTCGTAATCATACTATTTAGCATAAACTATTTATGCTTTACGGAACAAATACCGTATTTTTAAGGGAACAATACGGAATATTTCGATTTACGGTGTCCATACGGGCATTTAAAGTGTGCATGGGTTGGGCTTACCGTTAGCCTGTACCGTTACCAACTATACATTGTCATATCCTGTTTACAAAGCGGCGCTCTTGAAACGAAAGCCCGGGGGGATCAGTCTTCATAGACAAGGAGGTATCATCCGTGTCCAAGAATTCACGTAAAAAGGGTAGTTTTTCAGGATCAGGCACGTTACGTACGTAACGTGAAAAGGGTCTAAAAATCACCAAAAAATCAAGAAAAAGGGTTATATTTTCTAAATGAGGACTTACGCATTTAGGGTCCATATTCATTTCAGCATAAAAAAAAATTAAAAAGTGTTCCGGAAGTCTGTACTTGCCTTCAAACCTGTGCTTTCAAATCCCTAAATTTCCAAAATTTTCCGCGCTACGTGCGATAAAGAAACCTACACGCGATTTTAGTACAGGCTTATTGGTTTGAGATTGAGAAATATCACTTACCCATGAAACGGACAATGTTTTAACAATTAAAACTCATAATTTATATAAATGTCAGTCAATTCTAAGTTTATAATTTGGGTGCATAATTGCGCGGATTCGGCAATTTTCAGGGAAAATTCCGATTTATCGCTGCGCTGCAAATGCGGAAATAAGTGCCGAAAATAACGTTCTCTAAATGCGAATTCTCCCGGATCCTATAGACCCATAGAAAATGTCTTGAAAACTAAATACCCACCCCGTGCCGCGTACGAAGTCTCCATGAAGACCTTTAATTTTATGTATAGTTCAAATAATTTTAAAGTTAACAACTTACAAATATCAAATTGTTTTTATTATTTTGCATGAGAAAAATTGTTTCGGAAAGCAAACATTGCTTGGTATGGGTTCCACGCTTCGCGCGCGAGAGAGAGAGAGCGGCACCCCCTCCCGCGCCACTTACTATATGAATTCTCTGTGACACTTTAAACCATCAAGTCTGTTTTACTTTTTATAAGCCCATTTATCATACCTATATTTTGCTATAGTGAATCACTTACAAATTTCAAAATTATTTCTATCAAATTCGCATGAAAATGTGCGTTTGGAAAGTGAAGATTGCAAGGGACCCCCATGTAGCGCAATGGCCGCTCAGCAGCCATAACGTCGACTTTTATCGACTAGTCATGCCGCCGTCCTGAGAATTGTTGGATAGGCCCCTGGCTCGAAATTCATTTCCCCTTTTAAATACCTTTCCTCGGATATATCCTGGCTGAAAAAATAACTTTCCCCAGATATTTTCTGAATTACACCAAGCTCAGACAAGCCTCTCTGTTGTGCAAAAATACACTGAAAGAATATGGTTTTGGGTTTTTACGTATAAAGGGGTAATAATTGCATCAATTACTTGCTTAGGGTAGGGAGAAAGACAAATACTTGTTTAGGGTATGCAAAATTGTGCTACTGATACTTGTTTAGGGGCGCAAATTCCATCAAGTACTTGTTTAGGGTAGCTAATTGCGCTGCTGATACGTGTTTAGGGTTGAAAATTCAAGCTTCGAAAATACGTATTTAGGGTGCTTTTTGTGATTGCTTGGACACGGATGATACCCCTTGTCATTGAGAAGTGGCCCCCCCGGGAACGAAAGCTCCAAAATGCTTGGCGGTGATAATTTGTTGATATGATGTTACCCACCCTCAATTAGGAGCAAAATCGGCACATCAATTTTGAAAGTAAATGACTTATTGTCGCTATAACGTTTTCACAGTAGTAATTTCTCAAATAAATGGTGAATTTAGATTGTTTTCGTTGCAATTTGTCCGTATCATATTAAGCGTGTACCGAGAGCGTTGGATACTTGCTCAATTTAGAGCAAATTAAAATCAGCGGACAATCAATTTCGAAACACATGTAAAGAATCTCAAGTAAAAAATCTGAAGTTTCTGCTTGTAACTTAGAGAAATGATTTCATTTTTTTACGTTTTGAAGGCTGAAGGAAATTTCTGAACTAAGATAGTTACTGTCCCTAACTCTCTGGGCCATGCAGAACGCTCAGAGCTAAATACTTTTCAATTCTATTCATAAATTTCAAAATTATTTATTTCATGAGCATGCATATTAGCTTCCCAGGTCATTTAGAACCAATCTCAAAAGTCACGACTTCCTTCGCAATAGGAAAGCTTTCTCAAAATTGACTAACTTTTGCGTTATCACCTCCGTGCCAGGTTGGTGACTCTAATTTCACAAACATGTCTTTAACTTTGATTTTCCGCCTCAATCCAACAAAAACTTCCCATATTCTTTCATCGAGGAGGGGCACCAGTTTCGCCGCCCTGGGCCCTTAAACCAACATAATACAACCCTAGTAACTAGAACTAATTTTGTTCCTTTCATCGTTTTCATGCTCCCTTCCAACCCCAGTTACGGTAAAATAACAATGGGACAGCATCTCGTGTTTTTATAAAGGCCTATACATGTCCTCGTCATTCTCCACATATCTAGGTCTTTAACTTTCTAGCATATATCATATGTAGGGTTGTATTCTAAACCCTCCCGGATACAAATATTAATACCTTTATTATATGCTATAACCGAATCTCCGTGGCATAATATTGAAATCACATCATAAAAATTTACCCTACCAAAACGCCCTAGATTTACCGTCACGCGGGGAAACCCAAACAAGAAAGTAAATATGTAGATATAATATTTTAGGTCAAACCAAGACTGGAGGTCGTGATTCTATATCATTAGGAAAGGAGTCGGCGCGGTGCGCTTAATGTCATTTGCGCCTCAATAGAATGTTCATTGGCCTTAAGTACGGCACTTAAGAAATTACTAACCACCCAGTGGCGATGTTCCCACGCCGTGTAAAACTAAGTTTAGCAGGATTAGATTCTTGGAGCGTTTTGATTGGATTATCACTATTGATATTGTGACACGCGCATTGACTTCGATAAACGTGATTGCAACGATGGTCCCGGCGTTGCAATCATATTTCGCTATATTTTGTTGCATTCATTTTATCTCGCATTATTTTGTTGCCCATTTCGTAGCATAGCCACCAGACATTTTAAGATAAATTGTCGCATCGGTTGATTGTACTCTACTTAATGAAGTCAATGTGATATATTTGAAACATTTTACATCCCTTCTTATTGTAAGACATCTCAATTTTATTTCCGAAAGTTAAATGCTTAGGCTTTCGTCTCTAAGATACGAATTTTCAAAACTTAACAAATTATTGTTTACTTCCCAGTGTGAATTTTTATTTCGATATCTCAACGTCGATAAACGTCGACGGGGAATTCGTTATAGATTTGGTCTTTACTGTTTAAAAATACGGTGCATTGTGGTTGATTAATTACTTGCATCAATCGATCGGTGATGATTAATTGAATGATAATTAAAATATTTTGATCAACTTTGAATCTTCAAGTGTTAAAGGTATTTCGCAATTCACAGCATCATCCCCGACTTACTACAAAAAAGTTGAGTTGGTTGTATTCAATAAATACAATTTGGAAAAAAGGCTTTTCTGCAAGTTATATACTATAGGAAACATACTAAAACAGAAGGTGCTAGAATCAGAAATGCACTCTTTAATTACGGCAAGAGATTTTTAAAACTACAATTTAGATTCCATTCATTTGAAATAACAGGTATCTCTACGTCTATTATCGAATCTATGTATATCTGTCTTTATAGCTATATCATCCGTGATTTGTATAATTTAAAATGATATTATGCACAGGTATTATTTTATCTGCAAAAGTGTTCTTTTTCTTGAATCTTATTATCAAATACTTCAAAAGTTGAAAACTCGGGGGTTTTTTTTGATCCTACAGTTTAAAAACAATATGTGAATTTGAAATGTATTATGTGTCAAATAAACGCATGGGTAAGATATAATGTAAATTGTCCTTGAGCCTTGAAATATTTCTTTCCACAACTTCCTTATAAACATTCGACCTCTATTTGAAAATAAAGGCAAAGCAAAATTATGGTCAAAATAGCCTAGCATGCTGTGTAAATGTGTTACTATACAGTAGGACAATACTGCTTACAAATAAATGGCAAAGCAGCATCTCACTGGCATGTTTGTCTTTTGCAGTTGAGCAAAAAACACCCGCGTTCTCCTCCCCATGGAGCATCCAAGGAGAGAGAAAGTACAGGCCGACCTTGCAAGCTAATATTTGTATTCATCATACATGGTTGTTATTATGGCTCAATAGCCGGACAGGCAATTTTCGGTTGGGGTTATTAGAAGTATCTATATTTGCTATTCGCAGGTAAGATGCTACGCTGTTGCAACTCCTCCGCGGAACACCAGCTAGCCCTACAAGCCCTATTCATCACAGACGCGCCCCTTGACTAGGCTAAGATGCAAAGCTTATAGGAAAATAATCAGCGGTCTGCCTGGACTATTGATGCTTTTCTTTTCCAATTGTCAGGCCATAAAATATCTGAAGGCCATAACAGGGAGATGTGAAAACTTTGCTGTCAGGGAGTGGTCAGCGTACTTGCTGACTTCGTGTTTGAGCCATTGGCTGTTGTCGAATATCAAGTTGCTATCTTCGGAAGATAGCAGTATAGTGAGGGTTACACTCTACATGTAGAAATCTATTCGAAAATTAACCGTTTCAAAAATATTAGGTAAATATGCTGTGATCACTTAATCTCGGTCACGAGAAAACTACAAATACATTGCAATTCTCAAAAGAAGCTTCCCTTATACTAAAATAATAAAAACAACAATTGCTATTCTAAGTTGTTTGTAAATGTGGATTTACGATGCATTTGTATAATTAAGTTTCTTGTTTTTACGTTTTAATGATTTCTTAGAATATGTTATTAATTTAATTTCCTAATTAAAAATGAAAAATGTAAATTCTACTTGCAACATGATATAATTTACTTTGACAAAAGCAAACGAAAATGTTAGACATTTATGAATAAACAAATCAAGATCAGACATATGCGTGTGTGTGTGTGTGTATGCGTGTGTGTGTGTGTATGCGTGTGTGTGTGTATTTATGTGTGTATGCACGCGCGAATGTGTGTGTATGTGTGTACCTCGTAGGGATATGTACATATGCGTGGGTGTGTGTGAGGGTCTGTGTAGCTGCGTCCACATGTGCCGATTAAAGTGGGTACAAACCATTACTTTATGCTATCTACTGAAGATAGCACGGTATGTGCTCATGACTCGATCACTCCTCGTATTGTAAAATGATACCGAGATTAGTTTAACAAATTCAAATTCTTCACAGGAAAACTATTCTATCGTAGAGGGAAACGTTTTAATTCCATTTCAACTCTTGAATTTGGCTGATACTAAGTGTACGCACTTTTGGTGGCAGTTAAAAGTGCCAGAAAGTTGTAAAACATATTTTAGCACTGGGGCTCTTACGCATGGTGTGAAAATTACCACGTTTTTCTGTGAAAAAGCGACCTTTGTACTTTTCGACATTCGTTGAACATTTTTCAATCTCGCTTGGGCTTTACTCAGCTCACAAGCTTTCCCGACAGTCATGGTTTGCTTGGATGAGCTTAGCGATTTCCCTGGGCTCCACTCGTCAATATACACCGGCAAGCCCCTTCAATTCACGATGCTCGGTTAGAATTGTTCGCATATTTTGCAGATTCATATTTGAGCTATTCAAGTAAGCTATACAACCCCATACACACACTGAGTATCCCAAACGGACAAGTTAGTGATCCAACATTCATGGTGGAGTTTGAAAATATATTTAAAAAAGTCAAAGCAAAAAGCTTTATCACAGCTCAGTAAAGTATTCTAAGCATTGCCTTATCTAACCAAGAACCTGTTTAAAGGTTACCAAACGTAGTCAGCAGTTGATTAGTTAACAAGTTCTTGGCCCGAGGCACACAGCTTTCTTTTCGCTCCGTTGACTTTCCAACCAAACGCCCTATGAATATTTCATCGAACGGTTCGTCACAACCCTAGGTGTCCCGGCCCTGTCATTTTTGGCGGCTTTCTTAAAAGCGGCACGAAAGGGACCCCAGTGCTGTTGCGCTTCTCCGCCAGAAAGTTTTACCCGCCACTTATTGTGTCACACGGGAACGATTTAAGCATCTCGATTAAATCATGGCTCCCCGAGTGTAGTAAAAGAAATGAAGATGCTACCAAAATACCGCGGCTAAATTTATCCAGGGAAATCAACGCAACCTCCAGGCGAAGACTCGACGCGCGCGCTTCACCTTAAAAAATCAATTGGTGCGTTTTACACACAGTCCAACTTGAACAAAGCAATATAATGTCTATAATCGTCTGTCCTTAAAGATAACACCTCACTCCAACTGAAGCATCCGATGATAACCCTATAAATATTCATTTCTTAAGTAAACATGTTTCTTATCAGAAATCTTCAGCGATAGATAAGCTATTTTGATTGGTTTATGAAGGAAACGCCCTCATTTCATTCATTAATCAATATTCTCTATGCTTTCTTCGTGCTTAGGCATATTTACTTTCAGTTTGTTTTTCCTTTTATTTTTCAGTTTTGTTTTCTCTTGGTATTTTTGTTTGTTTGGGTTTTGTGTGTAGGCCTATATGTTTTGGTGTGTTTTAGTATATGCGAGTATGTGTGCGCATGCCTATAGTGGGTATATGTGCATGGTAGGCCAATGTGGAATAATTGTTATTTTCTCTAACTTTGGTCATTATAATCTCAGGTCAAATATATGACTTGCGTAATACACAGAATAGCTACATAAGAGCGATGGTATGACTTCATAAACCTGTGATCACACATATACAACGTCTTAAGTCAGCTTTTATATCATATCTTGCTCATTTAGATGTTCATACGTGCATTTCATGCTACATACCAGACCTGCAAACACATGAAAATAATAAGATCAAAATCCTAAATTTGTAAATCTAAAACACGATTATTAGCCATAATACCAGCAAAACATGGTTTCGTACATGCCTTTAACTATACTGTATATGATTTGAATGGCATGTCTATGGCGAAGCAGAAGTGATTAAATCTAATAAATTACAGCCGTAAAGCCTTCTTGATTCAATATCAAAATTGATTACAACTGTTGACATTGCTGAATGCAATTATAGTCTTTATATTTCCAATTTCTCTCTAAACCGTGCCCGTAAACTAATAACCACGTATACATATATGTCGATTCGCGATATTAAGTTATAGCTAGCCAGATGTAATAGAGCGCGCGATTTGGTTCTATCATATTTAAAGTGAAAGAGGGAATTGAATTGTTTAAAAAAGAAAAACACCCCTATTAATTTGGATGGTTTCTTCCTGTAGCCCCGCGGGTCCGTATTGTTTCGGCTAGGCGAACCACGTCCATATTGCCGGGCAGGTGTGCCTACCCTCTCAAACTTAACTAAATTAAGTAAATTAAAGTTGCCTTCTCGTCGTCTGCTGCACTTTATCGCTCGTTTTTTTTTTCTTCGATAGTGATTGCTTGTCGAAAATCGTTTGCTTGGTTTAAAACGATGGGTACAATTCTAATCAATTTTTTGCCCGATAGATGTTTGCAGTCTATATCATGATTCTACGCCATTAAAGATCGTCAGCCGACAAGATGACCTACGACAACAACCTCACTTTTAGATGATCGCAATTCAAGTACTTTTACCTTCTTTTTTAAAGTGATGTAATTTTGGTTTGTAGTGCATCGTTTGTGGAAATTCCTTCATTCATATTTTTTTTATTCATCCGTACTTTTAATTTATTATCTATGCCATGATCAGTTTGTTAACATGTACCAATCTTGTTAGGCTCCTATAGTTCCATTTCGTTAACAATTTGTCCGTGTTTATTTTCATTTGATTTTATTTGGGAGAAAGTTGGCGTCGACATTTTTTTTTTTCAATCTTCTCTTTTACTTCCGGTTCTCATCGATTGCCTTTATAACCATGATGTCTATACCTATAAAATATGCACAAATAAACAAAACACAACAAACTCATGTAAATAGTTGTAAATCAATTTGAAATGCCACATGGGATTTGAAATCATGTTATTACATCAAAGATGTCCGTTGAGACGTCCTATGATCTGTCGGAATGTTATGCTAATACAATTGTCTTTACGACTTAAAACATAAACTGTCAATTCTTGACCATAACACGGTCTGTTGAAAATTTAAAAGATTGGATGATAAAAATCATACAGCCTCCCGGGCGTTGTGACTGGTGTGTGGTAAAAGAAAGTATCTTTTTATATAAAAGTTCTTGAATAACTAGACAATATTGGAGCGGCCCCAGGGCGTTATGCGTCCACATCTAATAGGCGCATAAATGCGTGAAACATGGTGAATAAGGACATGACTGCAAGGGACGGGGAAAAAAGATCGACCAGATGAAATCTCGTCTCCCTTATTTAGAGTGTGTAGGACGAGGGAAAAAAAAGGACCGGGGTGTTTCGATTTCCACTCCCTCTTCATTACGCCCGTTTATTACATTAGTACGGTGTGCCGTGCACGAGCAATGCAACCCGACCGCTTCGCTCTGCCCAGCATCGCGAAAGACGATAATTGTTCGAACAATAGATTTCAATTTACCGGATGGAGGGGAAATCTAAACCACTTAAAGTAATGTATTTAACATCGCGCCAAGTAATAATTTCTTGAATAAACAATACGTAAAATAACTTTCGCTTTTGTACTCACGTATCAATTTAATTGCGTTAAGTGCCGGGGTTCAACAAATATCTCCTCTATTGTGTCGTGGGGAAATCAGGCTGGGCTTTCCCCTAAAAAAAAAGATGGGCAGAAGATATATATAGTCTTATATCATGTTCAAAGATCAAATGAAGGGGGAAATTGATGAGGGGCTATTTCAATGATTAGTGTTTACATACAGCAATTCAAAGATGTGAGAATGAGGTAAAATGCTGATATTGCTTTGAAATTGCATGGTCGTGCCAGGGGCTTTTAGAGCTCTGATACGGTGCATGTGAGACCGATATGAATTTCAACCCTCACACACGAAGCGCTTTCCCTATCGGCAGGGTCATGGTTTGATATAGCGTTCTGGGATTTCGCCCCGTCAGAAAAGAAGTAGAGAGAGCCCTTTAGGATACTCATATACGGTAAACCAATTCTGATTTTACCAATTCTCTCTCTAGCTATTCTACGGCAAACAAGATCAATTTACAATAACGCTGTCACTTTTTCTACCCTATCGTATAAGGCAAAAACACAAGACACTCCGCGGCGGCCGTCTTTAGTTTCAGCTAACGCAAAATGTATTTAGAAAATCATGCTGGGGCAAAGGGCCCAATTTGTGTGTTTTATACGATTGGCAAGCTAAACAAGACAGTTTGGCGATTCGGTTATGCAAACACATCACCATGGCAGTTTACCCGGTTTTGAATGTTACTCAATGAAATAAAGTAACGCGATATAAATGAGTTTGTCATGATTATATAGGCGAAAGGAAACAAAAATCAGCTCTACGAGTCTCGTTGCTAATCCATCAACGTACTGCTGCTAGATGTCATACCGGTACCTTGACAGAAAAACGAGTGCATGTGTTGCACTAAGTTAAAAAGCAAAACAAAATGATAGATCACCTGGGATTAAAATTTTATGCAACTGTGAGAATGACTTAGCTTATCTTTTAGCAAAGTGTAGATTTTTTGTGACATTTGCACGTTACAAGTGTTTCAATATTTATATTCAAAGAACATCCAAATCATTGTTGTTTCACAAGTAATTTAGTTTAATTGACTATTTATTTAAATATACCAGCGTATAAAAAAGTACCAGCGGCGCACTAGTTTGCCTATGACCGATATAGCAGCTTAGCTATCTTCAGTAGATAAGTGTGTTGACGAATTAAATAATTATGCTGGGTTATCATATCAGACTTGTATGCATTGAATAGCATACAATTCCTTTCACATGTACACATACATGGTCCGTATTCATAAAGAACTTATTCCTGCAATTTGTAGTCCAGGAATAAGTCCTTCAAGGAAGGAAGGGCCCTTTTATTTTTGATGTTACTTTTGAAATAGAGTACCAAAGTGAAACAACTTTAAATAAGAAAGTGCCCCGCTTTGAGTGTCGTCTATACATTTTTGTCTCGCATTTGATTTTTAGCAGTAAAAACTAAAGACCTATGACGAATAGTCTTGAACTTAGTCCAGGACTATAGGTCTGACTAAAGGAAGGACCCTTTACATTTTAAAAATAGAATATGAAAGATAAACAACTTTAAATTTAAATATGTACATTCACAGCTCATGAGTGTTTTCCTGTACTTTCTTTTCATATTTTCAGCAATAAAACCATTATAGGAAAGAAACGAAATTTAGAGGTCCTATATAGTTCTTGTGAACAAATTCAGAATTTGGTTTGTGTCTGTTAATGTGAAGTACTGTTAGTTTTTTTAGAATATTTCATTATATTTTCTGAAGAAAAAAATCTTCAACTAAAGGCATGGTCTAAACTCTTTTCTTTTAAGTTCTTGAAGCTTATTCGATATAATTTTAATGTGACGCGCATGCATGTGCATAATGTACAACTTCATAATTTCCGTCCATGTCGCCGGGCGGGGATTTTTCAGTCGTATTTAGTTTAAATCAAATCAAATCAGTTATTTTTGTTGTTAAAAAAGGGAAAATGGTTAATCACTGAAGCACTTGACTGCAGTGGTTGGAATGCGGTCCGATATTCATAGGATTCCAATTTAACATTACGCATCTTTTGGATAACTGGTGCTTCTTGGTGAAATTTCCAATAAGCAAATCAACTATAGCCATGCAAACACCTCGACCACACCATTTGTACGTTTTCATATTTGCTACCAAATTTGATGTTTTATCAAAATTTTAAAAAGTTGATAAGAAAAATGTGTACTGGATGAAAATAATTGTCTTAATAACATATGAGATAAACTAATTGGTCTGAACTTATTGTATTGTATTGTCTCAAACAAAATCAAATTGTAAGTCGATGTATGTTTTAAGTCTTTATGTTTAATGATCTAGAAACACCTCGGGGAAAGATACATAATTCCAAATACGGCAGAACAAATACTGCTTTTCAATCACCGATGACTTTCACTTCCGCGCTCTATTGTCATTTATCAATTCTTTCACTATCCAAGTGACGTTTTTTGCTTTTCTTTCTTTTTAAGACATCCGCGCGTGTATGGATACCAAAGGTCTATTGATGAAAAGACTGGTTATAAAAGCATATTTCTTGCCTTTGGCATGATCAAAATATTTACACATCACACACGGTATACGTATATAGCTTGTTTTGTATATTCATTAGATCGGTATTATGTTAGTTTACATATTAGCACTTAATAAAATACTATATACACTTGGTTTCTCCAGGCTATGAACGAATTCGCGTGGAATTAAACGGAATATTTAGCAGCTATTGAAAAAGAAAACCGATGCTTATATCAAAACAATCCGTTTGTTTGTGATTTCAGTGAGCAAGTTGCTAAAATTTACAAGAATTCACTAACTACTATTATTCTTTTTCACCTCGTCGTGGTAGTATAGTGGACGCACAAGCGCTGGCGCCGCACCTAGAGCGGCCGTAATTACAAGCGCGAATAAAGACGGCAACGTAAAACGCAAGCGTACGCTGCGTGTAAGTCTTAATTTCGGGATTTCCTACTGCCGCCCACGACGAAGTTACAGAGTGGTTACGCTATCTACTCCATCTACGATCTACTCTACAAAAAAGATACACTTCCAAAACCTGTAATGCGGTGGTGTATAATAAAAAAAATCGAAGCCATTCATGTTGTACGACATGTAAAATACCCACAACTATTATTTAATCTTGTGCTTTCATTTATTGTTGTCCTATTCACATCTAAAATTAGAAGCTCTATAACTGCATATCATAGCGAACCGACTCCATTGCCACCGTCTGTGTAGTCATGACCATACTCATCGTTTAATTGCTCTATTGTGGATTCAATACTTAGTTTTGATAATTCACAACAGATATAGTTAGATTTTTGTGGACTAGAATTCTCAAGATTTGACTTGTGCACATGATGATATATTCTTCTTCTTCTACGAGCTATTCCCACTTGGTGACGGGGTCGCTGCGGCAGACACTATCCTCTTCCAGCTACGTTTGTTTTGGACATCAGCAGCTGATGCTCCGATGACCTTTAGGTCACTGTTAACACAGTCCAGCCATCTCTGTTTCGGTCTCCCCCTTCTTCTTTTCCTGGTCCTGGTTTCATCTCCAGAGTATATCTGCCAACATAGTTTGGGTCCTTTCTCTTTACGTGGCCAAACCACCTCAGACGGGATTTTCTGCACAGCATGTCAATGTTTTCTACCTGCAGCCTCTCCAAGATGTCATCATTTCTAACATGGTCTTTTCTCGTATGCCCACCTGCACATTTTCATTTCAGTCACTTCCAGTTTCCTGGTATGCTGCTTGGCCAACGGTAATGTTTCTGTGGTATATAGCATTGCTGGTTGCACAACAGTCTTATAGACCTTCCCTTTCACTCTCTCTCTCTGGGATCTTTTTGTCACACAGGACCCCTGACACCTTCTTCCAGTTTGTCCACCCACTCTGTGTCCTCTTATTTATTTCTGCATTCACACCTCCATTTCTTTGTAGGGTGCTTCCAAGGTATTTGAATTCAGTGACCTCTGATGATATATTATAATCAATTATAAATATATTATGAGGTTAATCCCCTTACCTACCACCGAGGAAGTATTGAATTAATCCCGCATAGCAACAGTTTTGAAAAATTTCACCTCAATAAGGCCATGTGATCCCACAAAAATCTTATTCTTAACACATAAAAACCTGACTTTACGCTGATTTTAGCCCACAAAGCATTAGTACTTGGGTAAATTTTGAGTATGATCGTGAAATGTCTTGTGGTTCTTAAATTTCTTGAACACCTCCTATCCCTCTAAGTACTGGCATGTGTTTGTACAGTACAGGCACATTGCAATGCATTATGGGATTGGTTCAAAACACCCTCTGCCTAAAACTGGAAGTGACTTTGTATAGTTTAGTCTGCACAGCCTCGAAGCATACGGCAACAAATCACAAGTCGGACAAATTATGCAACCAAACCACATAACATTCTAACGTTATCTATTCGATATCAAATAAGTTACATGTAGAAGTCAATTTCAACGCTGGTGTCTCATCCATAATGAGATGGTATTATATTATTAAAGTCTCAAGATCAAGTTCATATTTTGAGGATAATGAAACTCCATTATTTATGCATACGTTTATTATAGTACACAAGGGGCTTATTTCTAGGTCGTGTATAAACTATCGCTCGTGTCACACGCATAGCGGGAGATGTAATCACATATCGGCCGCGATGAAATCCGGAAAATAAAAATCACCGTCATAATTGTGACCAACATCAACACTGTTAAAATGTCTTCGGAAATGCGATGATGATCGATCGCAGAAATCTGAGCTATCACCCGCTCGAAAGAGTTCAACGCCTCGCAATATGATACAAAGTGGAATAAATGCACTTACAGAAGTGTGAGACACTCTATTACACGAGCGTAGCAGGGTGACATTTTACTGCTTACATAGTTTATATTATTTTGTCAAAACAAGCTGGCGTGCATATGAAGCTAGGGTGAGATAGTGCGTACGTCCAAGTGTAATCTATCGATGTTTGTTACCAAGAAAGACAGAACCACATTATGTTAAATATAGTCTTATTATTCAAAATGAATAGAGAGTGTAATATTATTTTCACTTTAGCGTGTTCTGTCGGGTGCAAAAATGTGGCATTTTTGGTATTCTTTGTTAAAAGCCTTACTAAGGGACTTTGCCTTGTAAATTGCACCTCATTTTCTGTCTGTCTGTGTTACTGTTTGTCTTTTTCTTTTCAGCCCGTCACCCAAAGACAGTTTAAACCCGTTGTGTAAGGAACTGGTTCATTTTGACACTAATAAGCAAAATAATAATAATAATAATAAAATAAATAAACAACAGTCCGTCACCCAAAGACAGTTTAAGACCGTTGTGTAAGGAACTGGTTCATTTTGACACTAATAGGCAAACAAATAATATTTTTTTAAAAATAAAAGAAAACAGCCCGTCACCCAAAGACAGTTTAAGACAGTTGTCTAAGAAACTGGTTCATTTTGACACTAATAAGCAAAAAAAAACCCATAAATAAACAACAGCCCGTCACCTAAAGATAGTTTAAGACATTCGTACAGGAAACTGGTTAGCTTTGACACTATAATAAGCAAAAAAAAAAAGCAAAAAGTGTGTGTGTGTGTGTGTGTGTTCGCGCGCGCGCATGTCCGTTTGTCTTACATTTATATGAAGCTAATGTAATGTACCAACATTAACCTGTCTGTGATCTGCATTATTCTCAGAACATAAATGTTATTTCATTTCCAAATAACAACGGTGTTCGCGTATTCTATGCTATTGTATTGTCATCGATGTTTTGTGTTCATTATAGTCTTACTTAATTTGTAGCTTCGTATAATTTGAAACTATATTTCAGTATCTAATAGTATGGACCATCTAAGCTTTTATGGTGTTGTCCAGTAGTGGTCATAAAATATTATATATTTTATAGTATATTGTATGTATCATTGTCGCCTTTGGTAAATAAATTTAATTAAATAAATGATATGTGAAGTACGTTATCTGACTTGAGGGTAAAATGTATATTATTCATCGGTAAATGGGCTGATTCGTCTCATCTTTTGTTGTGTAAAACATGCATTATATCACCAACACTGAACAAATTAAATGCTTAATCTTTTGTATTACGTTTATCTTTATGGATAACGTAATTCACAAAGTATCAAATATATAATTATAAATCTGAATAATTTTACTATTGACACACTTTCCCGTGTGTAAAATGAAGCTCTAACTTCTCACATAGGAATACACAAATTTCTAATTGGTTCCATAGCCTATTTGAAGAATATGAGGTTGGGTTTGACAACTTATCTAGACCCGACATCAGTGACACAAATATATATTTTTAATAAAAGAGAAAAATCAAACCATTTTTTCCAAATTTGGTCCCATTTTTCGTAGATTATGGGCAATTGTACTGCAAATGGGTTTAATTGTGTGTGTGTGTGGTGTTTGTGTGTGTGTGTGCGAGCGCGCGCGCGTGTGTGTGTATGTGTGTGTGTGCGCGCGTGTGTGGATGGGTGTGTGGTGGGTTAGTGTGTGGGGGTGTGAGTGCGTGCGTGCGTGCGGGTGTGAGTGCGTGCGTGTGGGTGCATCATAGGCATATTAAGTTATCTATCTACTCTAGATAACACACCTTTATCTCAACACAACAGGCCCGTACGCGGGGGGTGGGGTGGGGAAAAAAGGTCCACTTTTTGCTGGTGTTGTTGATAAAACGGTCCAAAATTTAGAGATAACATGACAAGATAGTCCACTTTTTGGCGACAATATGTCCAAAAAAGGGCCATTTTAGGGAGGTTCGATCCACTTTTCCAAAAAAGGTCCACTTTTTCGAAGATCCGCACCCCCCGTAAAAAAACTTGTCTAACCGAGGGCATTGCGTTACACGCTCTGCGTTTTGCAATGTCCTCGTCCAGTCGAGTTTAGTTATGTACAGATATTTCATGCTTGTAATATTTCTAAATTCCATATTATATTGTATCTATATATAATATTGTCCAATTTCTGTATGTAAATAATGTTGATGGACAAATAAATGAATGATTGATTGAACTCCTGCGTACGGCCCTGCAACACAATCTTGTAAGTCTTAATTTAGCTATTTCAAAAGGCAATGGTTCTCTTTTAATGATATTATATTATATTATATTAAATACGCCTTTCGTGATATTTGCATAATGTCGAAAAAAAGATTTGATTTCTATAATTTCAGTAGATTACGGATGGTTTATGTTAGTGTCATGACCAAATGTTATATTGCCGTATTCCACAGGCCACTGTGTTGTAAATAATACAAAATTCCCGAATTTGTTCCAGAGAAAATCGAATTTACACTTAGAATTAGGAACACATACAATTAAGACCAACGTTCAGGTATAAAAATCTCATTATTTTTAGGTAAGTCGGGAGAACGTAGCTATGGATAAAGAAATACCCCTTTAAAAATTGCGTAGAATAATTCACAATATACGGTACATGTACATGTTAACGATTACTCTGATTTGATTATGGTATGACAAATATCTAAGTGATTAGCAGGTGGCTATATTGGTACGATAGTAAAATGCGTTACTTGGCTAGTGCCTTGAAATGAAACAGTAAGAATATTGTTACTATCCCATTCATAGATTTTCAATATTTGCATAATAATATTTTAAACAACATAGAAATTAGTTTTAATATATTGCTGTAAGATTTTAATCGAAAAATCTTCCCTAAAACTTTCTTGTTTATTGTACTCAAAAAGTCAATGTATCAATATTTCATATTTGAACGATATTGCATGCATGACCGTCCTTAGATTACCTCAGAACTTGAACGGCGTTTTTACTTAAAATGCGCGAAGCTGGAACGACCTGCTTAGGAGTGGTTGTGGTTAGTCAAAAAGTGAGAAGCTTTCTAACTCGCCAATTCCTTACCTCGGTCGAGTCCAGTAAGTAAGCGAACTTAATTGATTAAGTGCCGACTACGGGCCCGTGTGTTTCAAACCAAGCGTGTAATGCGATCACTTTAGGAGTAGAAATGTTTGCACGCGATTCGTATTAAATACACGGCGAAGATGATGGCAGTTTCGTCCGACCCAAATCTCGCAAATTATATTAGCCGAGCGCTTGGGATGCATTATTCCGTAAGTCCGTGCTGTATATATATTTATATCCATCCTTTCCCGCGGTCCTGAATTTGCACCCAAAAAATCCAGCCATACATAAAAAGAACCAAGCTGGGCGACTTCTTTCGGGGTTCAAATGTCAGTAGGAAGATATGCAACGCTTCCGGGATTGAACATTACAATATCATTATCTTAATTGAATTCCACTCTATAAGCAATGCACTTGACAATTATCAAATTGAATAAATCAAATTTTAAGATATACATGCTTATAACACATCTGAAGCATTTGAGCTGGAATACAAAACCATGAAATATGATCCGTGCACAATATCATTTCTTTGGGTAATTTCTGAAGACGAGACAAAAGGATCTTCCAATCAACTGTACTTATTTGAAACTTCTGGATTTTTTTTCAATAAGAGGAAAATGATAAATATTTGATCTGTTGGTAAAAGCAACATTCAGGATTTCTTTTTTCTCCATTTTGACCTCTACGTTTTTTAACACACCGAAATACACAAAAGTCAAGAAATAAGAATAAGTAAGATACCTGTTAAGTTTAAGTCAATATAACAAAGTTAGTAGCAGGCGCACAAATACGCACCATTAACACCGATTTTTTTAAATAGAAACTTTAAAATTGGTACCTTATGGTGTCTCTAATTTGAACTGTTTTGAATATTCTTTGGTGTCTATTATAACATCTAATTAACATCGTCACAATGACTTGTATTATTCGTAGTTTTTATTGATATATTATCAAATTATAACAGCATTACAGTGACTCGGGTTTGTAATTTTTCTAAATTCAATTGATAACGGATATTTTTGTGATTGATGGTTAACGTAAACTCTCTATCATACATATTATGTCTATTCTGTGTGTCTACGTAAAGCACAATGGGAGAACGAAGAATGGAAGGTAAAACAGCGTGAACTTTTGAGAAAAAAATATGCAATTTACGAGATTTTCTTTGAAAACACCAGGACATGACAAGACTCGCTGAATTGTTTATTATTTCTACGACAGATCAATACAATAGCAAACTGGCTTGTCGGTGCAATGTTTACAACGAGCGTAACAACCGGCAAGAAATTCTCGCATCTATGAAAATCAGTAATGCTATAATGCTATTTTATCATTTGCTAAGCGGCTCGTTACTCTTAACCAATATTATTGTAACAAGAATGACACAGTCCGTAATTAAGCTTGCCCACACATGCAAATTAGTGCAATAGTATGCATGCAGGTGTCTGCACGCAAAACTATACAGCACCATCAGAAGTCATAATGACACAGTCCGTAATTAAGCTTATCCACACATGCAAATTAGTGCAAGAGTATTCATTAACATGCAGGTATCTGCACGCAAAACTGTACAGCACCATCAGAGGTCATAATAACACAGTCAGTTATTAAGCTGTCCCACACATGCAAATTAGTGCAATAGTATTCATTAACATGCAGGTATCTGCACGCAAAACTATACAGCACCATCAAAAGTCATAATGGCACAGTCCGTAATTAAGCTGGCCCACACATGCAAATTAGTGCAATAGTATTCATTAACATGCAGGTATCTGCACGCAAACCTATACAGCACCATCAGAAGTCATAATGACACAGACCGTAATTAAGCTGGCCCACACATGCAAATTAGTGCAATAGTATTCATTAACATGCAGGTATCTGCACGCAAAACTATACAGCACCATCAAAAGTCATAATGGCACAGTCCGTTATTAAGCTGGCCCACACATGCAAATTAGTGCAATAGTATATTTTCATTAACATGCAGGTATCTGCACGCAAAACTATACAGCACCATCAGAAGTCATAATTACACAGTCCGTAATTAAGCTGGTCCACGCATGCAAATTAGTGCAAGAGCATTCATTAACATGCAGGTATCTGCACGAAAAACTAGCTAAAACTATACAACACCATCAGAAGTCATAATTACACAGTCCGTAATTAAGCTGGCCCACGCATGCAAATTAGTGTGCGCAAAACTATCCAGCACCATCAGAAGTCATAATTACACAGTCCGTGACCCACACATGCAAATTAGTGCAATAGTGTTAACTAACATGCAGGTATCTGCACGCAAAACTATACAGCACCATCAGAAGTCATCGTGGTCTATTATACCCTACTTCCTATACCGAGTTTAAAGTTCATGGATAGTTGCGTTTAGTTGGTACAATGAATAAATGACATGTTTTATTGATATGCAAATGAGCTCATTAATATTCATTAACATGTAGATAGCTTGCTTTCTAACCATACAGGGCGTCCCAGAAAAAAAAAAACAATCCTGAAACAAGGGTTAATTTGGCAAAACTGTACGACTATAATAATTCGTTTACTATAAAGTAGAACAGTAAGCTTTCAAATACACCTTAATGGCAGTTTCCAGTCATGCCTCATTGGACACCTTGCTTTGAAAGTGGCATGTCAAAACTCACTTGTGGTATTAAAGATGTTCGTGTGTTCTGAATGCTTATTGTGTGTGTTATCTGGCAAACAGGTGGAAAGAGTATGACCAGATTAACATTACCTCATTGTTAGGTATGTAATAAGAATTACTTGAGGAATTAGGCCAATTCAATGGTAAAAATGCTTTCACACTCCACACCTTTTAGTAGCAACACGGTGCTGCTTACAACTTATCGCAAGAGTATTCGTTTGTGCAACATTTCATGAACAAAGGAACTCTACAAGCTGCTGAAGATGCTTTTATTTTTAGGGAAGTGTTTCCGACAGGGATCCGCCATCTAACCGACCATTTATGGCAACTGTGAAAAAATATCGAGATCATGGCACAAGCCTTAACTCAACAATGGGGCATTTTTTTTCTCAGGAAAGAAACCAGAGTGACAACTGACACCACAACATTAAGCAGTTTTACGTCGATTACAAGAACATCCAAGGGAAACCAACGCAAGAAGAATGTACTTGGACTCTCTCGTTCATCCTCCAACCGAATAACAAAAAAATGACTTGAACTTCCAAACACAATGCGTATTCGCCATCAGCTTCAGCACGATGACTTCAAGGACGAAGGCAAACTTTGCCGAATGGCTATTGGATCGATGTCAGAGGACGTGATATTTCTGGAGCATTTAACGATGGCGACGAAGCAGGTTTTAATGAATGGCGAGGTTAACAACCAAAAACGTCGTTGAGTATGCAACCAGTGGGAGTCCTTCCATGTTTTCATCTTTGATACAAACATGAGTCGGGAGAAACTTAAAGTTGGTAACTTCTGTTTGGCAATGGAGTGCTTATTGGGCCTCACTTTTTCAAACGAAATGTTCAATGGGCAGCTTATCTCCAGAATGATTAATCACGTGCTGTGCCTGAAGTGAACTGCGTTTCCTACGGCAACAAAATGCTGTCTTACGACATTTGTGGTGGGCGCAGGATGGTACACCTGCCCACAGACTTATTGCTGTCATGCAGAAATCGCCTACATGAACTTTTTGGGACAGAGTTGTAGCCCTGAATCATTCTGTGGAATGGCTCGCCAGGTCACCTGATATGACACCCTGTGACTTTTTCTTATGCGGTTATTTGACGAACAAAGTTTACACCAGTCCACCGCGTAGCCTTCAGGATTTGCGAGCCGCCATTCAACACGAGATGCAAGTCTTACGTGACGATCGTGCAATGGTCAGACGGGCTGTAGCTGACATGCGACGTCGTTGCAGACTTTGTATCGAAAGAGATGGCACACATGTTGAACGTGTTGGTGCATAATTTCATTTAAGTACTAAAACATCAAATAATAATCTCGTTCATCATGCTCATTTTCAAAAATTTAACATTATCTTTATGCCCCAACTGTCACAAGTGAGTTTGACATGCCATTTTCAAAGCAATGGTGTTCAATAAGGCATGACTAGAGAAATGGCATTAATATGTCACTTGAAAGCTTACTGTTTCTACTTTATAGTAAAATAATTATTATAGTTACACAGCACACAGTTTCGCAAAATTAACCCTTTATTTCATGTTTTTTTTTCTTTGACGCCCTGTACAACACTAGAAGTCACCATGATCTACCACGCTACCCGGACCCTATCGTTACTCGGTACAATGAATTAAAATAACATGTTTTGTTGATATGCAAATGAGCTCATTAATATTCATTAACATACAGATATCTTGCTGCCAAACTATACAGCACCAGAAATCATCACAATCTGCCACCCTACCAAGTTTAAAGTTCATAAGTACTTGCATTTTGTCGGTAGAGTAACAGTCACAGACAAATACAGACACGTATACATACGTCGCGGTGACAAAAGCCACCCAGTATTGCAGGGACCAAAATGAGACAAGGAGAAAGAACTCTTCAGTCACTCCTTTCACACATCTCTTAATTCTCTTTTGTTTTAAACATGCATGAGTCACTTGATCTAGAATTGGTTGATTTCTAGAATCCACGAAAGAAAATTTAACTCATAACGTTAACAAGTGTAAATTTTCACCTTTACAGAAAGAAAGTTGTACTATTTGGATTTTTGTTACCCCATTTTGCAATCAGCATGTCAAATCAGACGCGTTCGAATGATTTCAATCGAGCTTTGTCATTATTTTAGTCATCGAAAAAGCACAGGCAAGTACAATCACTGCTTCCTAATGATGCGTAGAGAGTGATACGCAATCTGAACTCGTCCACCTATACTCAACTACCACGTTACTTTTCTGGGTATTACTCAAGATCAAGATTTTAAAATATATAAAACAGCAATAGATTTTCCAACTAAATATAAATTGGATGTGCAAATTAGAAATCTTAGTGAGTCTTGACCGTTCAGGAAGACCTATCTGAGTATGCGTGCAAGGTCTGTACAAAAGGGCCCCAAAGTGGGATTTTTAACTGTATTTTGGTATAAAGGCACCCGGACTCTGTCAAGACTAGTACACATGTACAATTTGAGAGCCTTGAACCTTAATAGGACTATACCCGTGTAACTAATGGTCGGAACCTATGCAAATTACACTTTTTTTAAAATCTTTACATCAGAACAAATCGTTGGTGCAACATTTTTAACACAATTTTACTTGATTTCAAATTTAAACATGTGTTGATCTTTCCCCTTAATTTAATAGTGTTCCCTGCAAAGATTTTGTCGGATTTTAGTATGTTGTTCTAGGGACCAGACATCTAAGTTATGCTCCAATTCGTTCCAGGTTAATTGCATACAATTGATAGATTGTCTGCATGGAGTTCATTGCAGTTTTTGTATTTCGACCGATTCAAACATGGAATCAAAGAAACAGCAGGATTTCCATCCTCTTTCTATTATCTATATGCTCCTAACTTTGAAATCCTGCATACGCCACTGACTTTCCAGAGGTCGCTGAATTTTTGAGTAGCTCTACGCATGCTTTCATTAGAGTCTATTTCTTTCTTTGTTGAGAGAATAGCAGCTGCTGCACCGTCTTCTTTAGACTTTATGAATGCCATTAGTGTCACATTATCTGCATAAAGAACGGGTAGATGCAGGACTCTGCTTGTGATGTAGTCAACATAGTAAATGAGTACAATGAAAAGGACCGAGGATGGAACCCTGAGGTAACTCCACGCATGCCTTCAACAGTCTTTCTTTGTTGACATGGTTGAGAGAATAGTAGCTGGAGATCTGTCTTCTTTAGAATTTTTGAAGGCCATGAGTGTTGCATCATCTGCATAAAGAACGAGTGAATTTAGGACTCTGCTTGTGATGTAGTCAACATGGTAAATGAGTATAATGAAAAGAAGAGGACCGAGGATGGAACCCTGAGGAATACCTGCATTGATCAACTTCTTGTTGGATACTTCCCCATTTAGGATGACTTGGAGGGAAAGGTCATGCGGGTAATTCTGCAGTGAACAGCTTACCCGAGAATTAGGAAGCTTAACCAGTAGGCCTGCATGCTAAAATGTCAAAAGCTTGACTATATATCAAGACATACAATTCTCGATGCCCTACATCATTGATGGAATTGTGAGGCATTGGAAAACGTAGGTCAAGGCGTCAGATTTAGAAGCGGAATTGACTGATAGATATCAATGAATGTATATCAAAATGCACACACATAGCTTCATAAATAAGTCGCTCCATTGCCTTCGATAGTGTGGACAGCAAGGAGATCGTCGATAGTTACAGGGAAATGCTTGTCACACTTCTTGTAACTTCCAAATTACTGGCATGTGGCTCTTATTAAAGGAGAGTAGGACACGAATAGACGTGCCAATGATACTGTCAGTTCTGATGGGGATATTTCTGAGAAAAATGGCTGGGATGCCGTCTCGTTCAGAGGATTTGTTGATATCTAGTTTCAATTCTTGTTTCTTTACTTTCATTGGCCAAAACACCATCTTTTCACCTTTTTACATTGTTCTCTGAGGAATGCTAAAAAGGAGATGCTTGTCATTGAAGAAACTCACAAATCATTTAGATTTCTCCTCAGTCGAGAGGAATGTTCCGTTATAAGATTTAAGAACTGAAATATCAGACTTTCCACCTTTGTCTATTAGAGTGTCCATCACCATGACTTCGATCCATTCTGAACCTCATTTGCCATCTTTTCTCCGACTCTGATCTTGTAAGTGGAAACAGCTTATAATCAGCTTATAACTCATTCATATTATCTGCCTAAAATAATGTTAATTAAAATGGGTCATTATGTGAAAACGACAGAAAGCATAAATTACAGTGACTTATTAGCACAAACTTTCTTATTTGGGCGACGTCACTGTGTAAAACGACAGTTTCACCGTGAAAATGGCAAATACGTCGCCCAAATACGTCATTGTGTGAAACGGCAAATACTTCAAAATGTAGATACGACACCGGGCTTGTATAGTTTAGATACGTCGCTATGTGGTGCGGGCGTTTTAAGGTTTTGCAAATATGTCATAATTAGGTTAATTGATACCTCACTAATTTAGCCACTTTGAGGCATGATATTTGGTATATTTATTGAGCAGTATGAAGCAAGCTGGTATTATATGCCAAATTTCTCAAAAAGTTTAAATGTCGAATACATATGTGATGCGGCTGACGAATTAGGGATACAACACATGTTTTAATGGCTTACCGTAGGCATTGCAGTATGCTTAATTGCTTCTATCATCAAACAAACATTTGTTTCACGTGAAACTTTGTTGTGAGTGCATGTAATGCGAGAGTTAGGCAGTAACTTAGGCTTTAGCAGCAAGTAGAGAACTTAATGCACTAAAATCGAAACATGCACCTTTAAGGCAAGCCTCGTGTTTTCCAAGAGATTTCCATCGTCTCCAGGCACTTTCGAATGAAGAGTGCTATCTACTGACGATAGCACTGAGTTATTTAAGGTAGATACGCTATAAAACGAGCCTTATTAATTTTCTGCATGTTTTGTTAACTGCTCTTCAGCAAATATACATCTCTTTTTCCGAAAAACAGAAAAAGAACCCGAAAAAACTTTATCAAGGAAATCGGGAATAAGATTAGGCTATATTCCTGCTAATTGTGCACAAAAAATACGCATTTTCTCAAAGTGTGAATTGGGATGTAAAAAATAAAATTAAGTTTTGCGGTGAAAAAAGAAGTCGGGCAACTGAAACAAAAGCTTAATTTTCATTCTTGTCTTTATAAATGTGCAGTTAAGTATCCACATTGTACAGTTTATAGCACTGTATTTTTAAATTTATTCTTAAAAAATTCAAGCATATACCAACTTTTAACTTTGCATTATAGCCGGAAATCAACATTTATAAAAGAGAGAAAAAGGTGCACTTTTAAAATAAATTTACTCGTTGTTAAATAAAAAGGGAACAACCCTCGTATATTATGTTAAGTGAAATCTTAGTCAAAGATGATTAAACCTTACGCATTGTTAAGTGGCGTAATTATACGCCACTTTGGGGAGCTCTATTCAACTTTTGACCAAGAACTTACTCTACAGACAAGGGCTGTTCCTTTTTAATCAACATTTTAAGGAGTGTGACTTTGAATTCCTATCCAAAATTAAAATTGCAAATATTTTGTCCGTGAAACAATGTGTCTACCCATTAGAATTAAATCCTTCAAAACCTCAGATCATTAATACTGCTTGTATCTTAATATGAAATAATCTAATGATATATATCTATTAATAATACTACAGAGTAACAAAAGGAACAACCGCATAAACAAAATAAACAGTCACTCTTCCTCAAAACTGAAATATCCAAAGCAGTACAAAACAACTTCTTGAGCTTAATATTATTTTGCAATTTCTTGAAGACTATTATCTCTTTTTTCCCATCCAATTTCCTTAAATCTTTCTCCTTTATTCCTCAGAGCGTTGCTCGTGTGGCAATGCAGATCGAACAACGTTTCAGGCCAAGAAAGGCATATTGAAATGCGTGCATAAACCTAACAATCGCAGCTAGCTGGCCAGCCAGGCAGATAACAATGTGAAGTGAGCAGTAATATTTCGATTTCATTAAGTTAAGTGCTGGCCAGCTGGTCATATAATTTCACAAAATATTTGACTAATATTTGGAAATACTACTTTGATTAATATTTGGAATACGACATATTTTTGTATAAACTTAACTTTGACTTTTTCCGAGATCTTTGTCGTCTTCAGGCAAAATTTTAACAATTATAGTTGACTTCGATATTTATTTTTTCGTTACAAAAAGCGAGACCTATAATGACAAATGAACGCAATTTATTGTGTTTCATCTTTTGTGTGTGTTCATTCAGTCTAACCTTGCTGAGCATTTCATGGGGCAGTTAATGAATATCTATACACAAGAAGTGAACATAGCATTTCTCCTTTTCTTTCTTTTTCCCTCTTGCAAATTGACCATCGCTATATTGACGCCAGTAAATAATTATGACCAAGGTAAAATTGTTTATTGATTGTAGAATGATATCTGATTTTTTATTGAAGGTGCAATTACGCTTTAGTTTAATCTGTAAGGAAAATCATTAGACCTTTTTCTTATCAGGTACATAGTTAAGAAAAAAATCATTTAAAAAAGACAAAAGTTGAAATTGCATGAAATGACGTAGGCAATCTATCGTTTTTAGAATTTTTGACCCTGTACCAAATTTGAAAACCACAGGTGTAGAAATTTTGAGTGGCACCCGTCTGTATTTCATTTCGTAACCCTTTCAATGGTAAATTCTGTAGATTATAACGCCTAAGCAAGGGGCTTTTGAGATGGTTTCAAAAAACATCTCAAAAGCCTCTGATCTGAGACTAGGGTTGTTTGGAATCATTTGAATGCATTTTTCAAGCTGATTTCGAATATGGTCATGAAAATGCATAATTTTAACATTTTTTTAAATAATTGAAATTTTGAGCTTTTGAACTTTGCACTATTGAACTTTGAACTCTTAGCAACTTCAGGGCCCAAAAGGGAAAGATTTAATATTTTTAATGCTCCAATGCCGCCACAA
Source organism: Ophioderma brevispina (assembly GCA_023653785.1). NCBI lineage: Eukaryota > Metazoa > Echinodermata > Ophiuroidea > Amphilepidida > Ophiodermatidae > Ophioderma > Ophioderma brevispina. The sequence goes on from JAMKCH010001389.1 coordinate 140,338, forward strand.
ATTTGTGTAGGTTCAGCGGATACATTAAGGAAATGTTTAAACAGCGTAAAATGTGAAAACTGGGGAATGTCTAAAACCTTAATTATTGCCAAATCTTAATTTGCGAGTGAAATAACTTGTGAATACAACTGATCTGGCAAAGATGAGAAAAAAATTGATAAGCCATTCAACACGGATTTGTCGTCAAATATCTTACAGTCTTGCTGAAGTAATAACCTCATTGCAGCCACTCAACCAAATGAAGATTACATACATTTTAATTCTTTAATCGACTTTATCTAATTGTGCTCATCGAACCTTTATGATCATTAATACAACAGTATTTAAACAAAAGTTTGTCTCTTATTCCCAGGCGAGTTGTTGTGTGTGGATTCTCTGCCACACAGATTATCTCTCTTAACGCTCTACTACAACCAACACTCTCAAATCAAGCACTTTCAAGTTAGCTTTTAACTTAATATCATTAAGTCTTTTAAGGAATTGAAATAATGGGTGACTTTATGGCTGAGTGGTCATTGTGCCCCATTTGTTCCAAGTTTTTAGCCATTACAGCAGAGGCTGTTACAGTATTCTAATGTCGAAGTTGTGCTAACCCTCTTTATTTCTTAAAAGAATTGATTGGCGAGACGTTCGTATCCGTGTGGAAACCTTTTACGTTAAAAGCTATACCGGTAGGCGTCTGTAAATTTAGAGTTTCTCTGAAAATATTCGTGGTAGGTTGTTTTGTTTTTGTACCCATATATCTGTTAATAGTTAATCTTATCAACAGAAAAAAAAACCATAAAAACAAACGTATCTGAAGCAGACGATTCTTTCTGTCATTTTTTTTAAAATAATTATTGATAATTATTCGGTGAACTATAGCGTAATCATATAAAAAGTATAGAACAGTTTATTTTAAATAAACTGTTATAATTACATTTAAGACAACCATATTACCTGAGATTACTTTAAAATAAGTATCAATCAAATCCTTCAGATTACCACACAGATTTTTAAGTATAAAATTCTACATCAGTGATACGACAAAGCGTTAAGCGAAAACAAAATTTAAGAAAAAATGACTTAAAAATATATATAATTTTCACACACATTCTATATCCTACGAAACCATTTATTCAGATTGATTTTTGCCTTTCTTCTGCATTCGCTATTCCGCATGTAATCATAATCTCTCGCAGTTTTCTCCGTTTTCTTGTTGGAAAAAAATTGACAGACGTTCCAAATAAAAGACATTGTCCCCTTGAAATCAATTTGATTAATGCAGCCCGGGCCCTTAACGCCCTTGAACTTGTCAAACATGGCAGTGAGAATCTATACATGTAAGCTATACAGACCATGCAGCCACCGCCACCTATTATATTGCCACTCGTATATCTTGTATTTACATGGTACACGATCCCGCAATTGTTTCCGTCTAATTTATTAGGAGGGGTTTAATCATCATTACCATGATTAAATCGGTATTTTTATAAGCGTTACCATGGGTTAAATGCGCATTCTGTTACCGGAAGTTTTACTAAACTCGCAACTTCTTATTTCTGAGCATAGCCATTCCGAATTCCGGTGATTTTATCAAACTAAAATGAAGAAAGCAGCAATAAAATCGCAAAAACAACAACAAAATAAAAAACAAAACAAAATCAAACAGTCAACTAAATAAACAAAACAAAAACAAAACAAAATAATTAACGAATACAAAATTCTACAGTCATTTTCTAACAACAATTACGCGGTACGTAATTAATTAAGATGGGCCCCACCAGTATGGTTTTTAAATGTGAGCAATAATACATTTCAGAGTTCAGACATCGCAGTCGAGGATGTCAAAGGTCAAGTGAGAATGGCGCACTTCCGATTCAGGATGCGTATCGGGAAGTCGGGAAGTGGGTTGAGCCCACTGACCTCTACACATGGATAGCGGGCTGGCGCACCGTTGAATAGCCGCAGATTGAAACCACAGGAAGTTGCATTTTGCCCTGCACAATGTGGCTGCATCTTATTGTCCAAGTTAAAGGAATTTTGTATAACAATAGAACATCTGTGTGGAATATGTGCACCAGCAGGTGTATGCATTGTTTCCCGCCATATTGCTAAGGCGAAAAGAAACTTCCTGTTGTTTCAATCGGCGACTCAGACCTGCTATCCATGTGTAGAGGTCAGTGGTTGAGTCAGGGCAGAGCAGACGAACCAATGTAGCGATCAACTTGAAGCTACTTGAATTGAGCTAAGGTGAGAGCATGATGCAACTGTAAACCATGCCAGCATCAATGTAATTCCCGGCACAAGCTTACTTGTAGGGTTATAAACCAGAAACCCATTCTAGAAGTTTGGGGAAGAAGGTTTGAAAATGTTTTTCTATAGTTTGAAGGGTGCTGAATCCATATTTTTGGGTCCAACCTCTGGGAAATGTGGGGAACTCTGTAAATAAGGGGGTAAAATTAGTACAAGGGTAAATTTGAAATCTAGTCAAATTGTGTTTAAATGTACACCAATGTATTTGTCTCATTATAAGGATTAAAAAAAGGTATAGTTTGTATAGGTTCCGACCTTTAGTTACACGGCTACAGCCCTGATAAGGTTCAAGGTCATTCTGGGGCAAAAAAAAAATCCAATGCTCAGATTTTGTTGAAACCGGTGTCAAATTATTGCCCTGATCAAACTGAAGCAGAAAATTAATTTCAATTCTTTGGGTGACCGCTCTGTATACAATTTGAGGTCAAGTTTTGGTGACCCCTATAGACCATGTAGACCCCTTGTTAAATTTTTGTCACTAATTACGAAACCAAATACCAAACATTGTAAAATAAGGCAAGACGAACAATTTGACACCAGTTTCAACAAAATCGGAGCACTTGATAACGTTTACCCCAGGATGGCCTTGAACCTTAATAGGGCTCTACCTGCTTTAAAACTAAATGTCGGAACCTAGACAAACTATGTTTTAATCCTTATAATGAGACAAATACATTGGTGTAGGCCTACATTTAAAAACAATTTGACTTGATTTCAAATTTACCCATGTACTAATTTAACCCCTTTATTTTACAAAGTTCCCCACATTTCCCAGAGGTTGGACCCAAAAATTCAGCACCCTTCAAACTATAGAAAAACATTTTCAAACCTTCTTCCCCAAACTTCTAGAATGGGATTCTGATTTATAACCCTACTATACAAGGGGTTCATACCAGTGACACAGCAGATCTGCATTTGCAGATAATCGCCTATCCATCGGAGGGATGTCATTCAGTTTGTACGTGGATCACTTTCGACTTTTCGCGGAAAACCCACTTTTGTTCTTCATTGAACATTGTTGAATATACCAGTTTTCTATTGAACAAGCAATCCAAAAATAATTATTGGAGGTAGCATCTGCAACAATTTCTTTTAGCATTTTAAAAAATTTGATTTTTAAATGAAAAACAAGGTTTTTACTAACATATTAAAACGAAAATTGGGTTTGCGATTTTGTTTTTTCATTTGAAAAACAAAGTTTATTGTGAAAGGCAAGTTTTTCTATTTGCTTTATCATTATTTTTTCGATTGATAAAAAAACCTGGAGAAACTGGTTTTTATTTAAAAATCTTGAATTTTTAAATTAAAAAACGGCAATCGTTGAATTATTGCACATGCACAAAACATTTCGATAGCCTTGGTTTTTTTTTAAAATGAAATGCGTGGTTTTTTCACTTGTCAAATGAAAAACTTGTTTTTCAAATAATTTGACTTTTGAAAATCTTAGTTTATTAATGAAAAATCTTGCTATTTCGGTTTTGCCTTTTGGTTCTATAATCAGCAGTCAAGAAAGAGAGTTTCTCTTTTAAAATCTTGGTTTATCGACGTAAAAGTTGGGTTTCCGAATTAAATTTGTTATTATCAAGCGGGAACCAGAGAGAGCGTGCAGGGATTGTGGTCGAATTCGCAAAATCGGGTTTTTCCAGACTGTTTGGCGTATTGGCGTATTACCAATCGATCAATTCAATTCCGACAGTAACGTCATCCTCATATAGAACTAATCCATGTCAATGCAAACAAGGTCATTTTCTTCAAAAGGGTGGTCCGAATCGATTTTAATGACCTCCAGTGAGAACAGTCTAGTTTATGATTCCTGCATCTGGGGTTGATATATGAGGGCCTGAAATTTTTGATTTGATATTTGTTTCGGAAGCATATTTTATATTTGATGACTTTTTTAGCATTAGAATTTTGTAGCCACTTCTCCCATTATAGATTTCAATTTTGGATCGCTTATCATTATTTCCAAACTTCATGACCATGACTTCAATTTTGATTTGACTTATTCGGACAATGTCCGATACCCCAAGAAAGCATCTACATGAATCTTATTTCCATTGGTACCTTTTCACTCCGGACGGATTTGGGACCAGTCGTACTCATCCTACTCTAATCGACACTTACTGTGAGATACATGTAAGGTTGGCTATCTGTATCATGGACCGATGGCTTAACGTCACTCCGAAGGGGGAGGTTTTTTGAATAGAGGTTATGTTACCCAAGTTCATATGTTCCATATGAAGACTTGATCTTAATAAATCAATAGCTCTTGTACATTATCCATAATTAAGAACGCATTACTCTCAGCGAGAAAAAATTATAGACCCGCCTCGAATAGAAGCGGGTAACTCCAGCAGGATAATAACCCTCACCAGTTTATAATGGTTGTACAGATCCAATCCATTTTTTTCCCATTTTTATTTTCAACAGAGAAAATTCCAAATTCTGCATTTTATGACCATATCGGTATCAGCATAACAAATGCATTCAAAGTAAGTCCAACGCCTATCTTAAATCAGTGTTTTTTTTTTTTGTTTTTTTTTGTTTTTGTTTCTGTTTTTGTTTTGAGATGGCTCCCGAATGATCGCAAATTGAAAGGGTTTTTTGTGTCAACATTCAAAAGACTGAAGGCGGATTCATATTTTTATTTAATGCGCAAAACAACGACAAATGATGTAGCCATCATAAGTCATCTTCTCATCAAGTGATGTGAACTTTCCTAATAAAACTCCGGAACTAAAACATAACGGAAAGTTACTATCGTTGGTTGGAACAGGAAAAAAGTATTCCTGAATCTGTAAATGATCATTTTGTGATCATTACCATACATTATGATGAAAATATCGATTTTTACCAAGCGCGTAGAAGAACAACTCCACATAAACTAACAGAAAGTTTGCTGTAGTTTTCCTGGAAACCAAAAAAAAATCTCTTATTCGAAATGATAATTTGTTATCATTACCATAGACATAATATTAATATGAAAATATTTGATTTTAAACAACCTCTATATCGCAATTAATTATCTCTTCTCTTTAGGACCCACAGTCCCCCCTCGGTGCAAATCAACCCTGAACATTCAGTTCCTCACTCAAACGTCCAATCAACTGAAGTCATTGGCGTGTTAAACAACGGAGGTGTTAGGACAAATTAAGTGGTGTTCTTACACCTCTGGCCGAGTGTTTTAACAAGGAAATTAGATGATATTTAATACTATAGGAAATGTTCGTTTCGAATTATGATTACACGTGATGTAACCTTTTGAACCATGCCTTCATCTATAGGACAAGCGTTATGTATTTTCCTTTGCCGAATTCCACAATAGCAAAGAAACAACGAAATTTTTTACAGTGTTTTATTAACCCTGTTCATGATAATCCTTGCTGTAATTACCACTTAATGACAAAACTGTAATTATAATGTTTTTAATTTTATCCTAGATTATGGGTAGACCAATCATCCCATTTTACATACAAACTTGATCAGATCAAGCCCGAGGCTTAATATGAATGCATAAGATTGTGGATTATTTTACGCTCTTTTGTAACGCACTTTTCCTTTTTCCCCCAATTCACCCTGCAACATGGTTTAATGTGATCCTAATATAATTTCCATTTTGGTGATTTTATATAATTATTAGTATATTACAAATTAAGAACAATGCCCACTTTGTTTACCTGTTGAATCAAAATAAGCTAAAACTTTGCACGAAAAGTCTTTTAAATAATGGTGGTGTCAACAAGGCAAAATATTTTGCTCTGGTGTTCATGTTTTGTTAACACTCTGAGCACACATAAAAAGAGCATTAAGCAACGTTGATACTTTGGTTTCCCTGTCTTGGGTGTAGGCGAAGCGAGTACGTGATATAAACTATAGAACTCTACCACCACCGATGCCTTAGGAAATCGCGTGTGTTGTACCCCGGAGCCATACGATAACCACGGACGTGGAAAAAAAAACGACATGAAATTCATATATTCGCTTTTTAGATTGCAGGTATGCCAAATAATTAAAATGAGATACAAAACGCCCATTGATTAAATTTGATGAAAGCAGCAGTGGTTTTTGTATCACTCACGTTCCCACGATTGAACGGGAATTCCTTATGATTCATTTTAATTCCATGGTGGTGGTAGTGGTGGACCGCGGGTAGAGCTGGTCGAGCTTGTGGTGTTGGTGTTGCTAGTAGGTAGGGGGTCTATGATTAGGTAGACTTTCCCATAAGCAAAGTATTTTGTTTTCGAATCAAGCGTACGGTCAGATCCTGTGGGATTTAACATGCTTTTGATTACACAGAATGCCTTCAGCCTCCTCGCCTACTTCTTTTAGGTAATTAATTTACTTCTAATTAAACCAGTTTTGTATTTGCGTATTTTCATCGAGGTAATAATTGAAATACAGAAACTGTGAAATTCGTTCTTCAAAAATAAGTCGCGATGGTGAATAGAGCTAGCAAATTGAACTTAACAAACAATGAGCCCAGATATTTTTTATAATACTACATGCAAATTAGAATCACGAATTTTGATGACGAAAACTTTGTTGTATTTCAAATTTAAATCAAAACTAAATTGGTATGTTTATTCTATACCCCCCCCCCCCCCCATCTAGTGGCGTACCGACCGTGGTGAAGTTGGAGGGGCAGTTGCTCTCCTGGCTCGATATAACAGGACGCAGTTACTAAATCGCATTTTGTCTCGTTTTTCGAAGGATGGGCACTGTTAAAATATATCCGTAAATTGGTTTATTTCCCATAAATTGAAAAAAAATCTTATTTAATATAAATCTTTCCGTTTTTCCCTCCTCCTTTAAAAATACCTATTTTTACGTAAAGCAAGTCTATGCTAATTATTGTAATTAAAACCACATTTACCACCCAAACCACCTATACCATGATAGGACACATCTACCCGTGTATTCTTATAGAACCCACTCATCACGTACCTACATCTATCCAAACTCATTTTAAAGTTCTGTTTGATTTTAGAAATTAAAAATGTTCTGTAATTTTGCTGTCAGACGCCTCCGTTTTTGTCTGTATTCTGCTTTGAATACGGATGAAAACGGAGACGTCTGGCCACAAAATTTCAATTCAGTAGTTGTTAATGATTGTGTTTTATATAAGATCATATCATGCGTCCAAAAAAAACTTTACCCCAAACCCCCCCCAATTTCAAGTCTCTATTAACATTTATGCATATATTTTTAAGCATAGGGAATCCCCCGTTTGAGATTCGGATCCGACATCACTGGATTGTGGCCAATTGAATAAAATCATGTTTTTTTTCACTTGTATTGTACACGGGCAGAGTTGTTTTATGCGTACCACTACACAATATTGGTGATTGGATTGGTATTCGTGTTTCTTTATTTTTTCTTATGGACTTGTATTGAAAATAAATTCTAACGTTGCAAAGGCTTTAGACAATATGCTTGCAACATAATCCACACTTATCAAAACCTATTAACGAGGACACATGCAGTATCGACCTGTCTTTTATAATTAGCAAAACTCGTAAAGTCCTGTAAAGTGTTTGAAATCCGTTATGCATATTACATCCGTCCATGTTTACAAGTGAAAAACAGAGGTTTCTCTTCATTGGCCTCAAGTGCAGTATATCGGGCCCGAATCAAACGGGGTTTTCTGTATGAAAGTAATGAATTATTTGACCCGGCATATTACAATAATTTGCATAAATGTGGTCAAGAACAGAATTGGAGGCGCTTTTTAGGTAAAGTTTTTTTGACACCCTGTACGTGTTGATTTGTCCTAATCATGTGAGGTGTTTATGGGTGCATGGATGAAGTTTGGGTTCTAATGACACTAATTAGTATTTACTTTTAAATTGAGGGAAAATACGAAATTATTTCAATAAAAAAACGAATTTTTTCACTTTACGAGTAAAAAATTACACGGGAATAACTTTTTAACAGTGTGGCCACCAACTGTGGCCATAGTTTTTGGGCCAAATTAAGAAATTGCTTAAATTTTGGCGGCGTTTCACACGCTTTTGGACTCATTTAGTATTTGCTGGAGACTGACATGACACGGACACTGTAATTTACGACACCAGTCGACTGGTGTCATAAATTACAGTGTCCGTGTCACTGACTGAGTGTCCCGGCACCCATCTAACCATTGTGTGTTCTCCATTGAGTTCTCTATTTTGTTTCAGCACTGTACCTCGTCTACAAGGTCACCATTTATTCCGTACATGTTGACATGATAGACACTCTCTCATGGGGGACTCAGTTTCTTTACACCAGAACGACTTGGGAATTTTGTTTCCCGTCTCGATTGTTCATAAGCTCCTGCCCATATCCCAACCAAGGCTGCGCTTTCAACGCAAAGGTTGCAGGAAAGAGAAGGTTATAAGAACATTTGATGACTGGTCGAATATAATTTGGTCACCCCCAGTCTCTATATACGTTTTGTTGGATATCTCGAATAATATGTGGGCACTCCAGCAAAGAAATATACTCAAACTGAAACTGAAATGAACCTATATCACTCCAAATTAGTATATGTTATTGTTATTTTCTGTTGATTCCATTGTTGGCAGTGACGTCACTGCTACTATACATGAAACCCTCCCCCCCCCCCCCCCCCCCCCCCCCCCCCCCCTTTTTTTTTTTTTTTTTTTTATATGTTAGATTTCGACGCCACACTTTGATGAACATGATTATTCAATCGACACATTAATAACCATCGCTCCATAGACCTGCACGGCCCCTCCGCTGAGTAAACAAATCAGAACTGGAAACAGAACCGAGTTGACACTTATTGAACAATAGCTACGGGGTATTAAAACTGGAAAAATAACCATTTAATAAACATCTCTAATCGGCAAGGAACAATAGTAATAATAATAAAAAGTTGTAATAATGAGCACAGAATGAAGGGAGCTTAGTAACGCTTGTAATAATACCAAATGATAGTGCGGTATATACACACCTGGCCGTCAATAAGCAACGGTTCAATCAGTGAATGGCCCGTTGAGCCATGCATGAAATCGCTAAAACAAGCGGCAAACCGGTGTAGCTATATAGCGACAATTTTTCTTTTACTTAAATATAGATATAATGATGCACTTGTTTCAAGTGTTATTATTTTCTTGGCTAAGCGCCCGTGTATGTTTGTCAGTAAATAGAGTGCATGATTTCAATCAATGAACCTGATCTTACAAAATATTATTAGTTTTACTAAATAATTCTTAGTAATAATTATTATAGTCTTCTTTTCTCCGCCTTTTCTTTTGCACTTCCACTGGTTCTGTATATCCCTCTAATAAATATAGAAACGGTTGATGAAATCACAAATAAGTGCCAAAATGTTACGCGAAGGGCTTTATATATTGCAATGGTTAAGGTCAGGTTTATGTGTCCGTTTTAAGTCGAAACATACATTAGTAGAAATTGTGATGGGGGCATATTCTGGGAATTTCCTAAAAAACTTTTGACAAACACAGACACTTCAACCTTCTCATATTAAACTCCTATCTAGCACCCTTTTCCTTCAAAAATATTCCCATCCAAAAGTTACTTCACAATTTGAATTCGAAGCACCGGATGTCTTAAAATATAAATAAAGGCAAATGGCAACCTTTGGCAGTTCTGCATTTGGAAAAAAATTTGTTGCCCAAATCCTTTACGGGGCCCGCATTTTTTTTTTAAGGTTCCCCTTATCCCGGAGTGTGGTAATCCACTCGTGATCATGTGTGTTACTATGTCATGGACATTCTTGAAATTCAAAAGCACCCTTCAGTAGTATCCTTCAGTCATATCTAAAGGACGAGTAGTTTTATAAGCAAATCGACACTCACGACTGTCCTTCTTAGCCATCTACAAATACAGCGTGGTCATAACAGGTAGTAATCATTTTGATATTATTGCAATGTGATTCATTACAATGTGTAAAAAGCTAATAGACAAACCGTGACGAAATCCAAATGGGTTTTCAAACGACCAAACCCACAAATGCAGACGAGGTAAAATCATTGTACTGAAAACATTTTATAGATATGACCAAGCTATAGTAATTCTCACTCTATTGATTTTAAGGCCAAATAACTACAGGATAGGATTTGAAGACCTATGCAGGAACCCAAGAGGGAAACGCAACAGGACCTGTGAAAGTATTCTAGCATCATGATATTGATAGTGAAGGTGATATCATCATCATAATCTCATCCTCATCACTCTCATAATTCTCTGCGTTCCCTAAGTCATTCGTAATGGCTTGTGGTGGTTGGCAGGATTTAACTGTGTAAGCTGAGTCCGGGGCAGCGTGTCTCTATGATACGAACGCTCATAACATGGCCCGCGTTTTTTGAGACTGGGGGCCGATTGGAACAGTAGGGGTTTACACCCTACACTCTTATTCGACGTGCACTGCGATGTACAGTACAGTTGTGACTCTCTGTACTCGGGATCGACGGCTTAACTTCCCCCTCGAAGGACGGGATGCTTTCAGGATTCATTTGCCCCCAATTCCAAGAGTGAACCATGGAGGAGAGCGGTTATTCTGTAATTAATCAATAGCTCGTATAGTATACAGATTAAATCCAGAATAGACCAGTGAACAGCATTTGTAAACATGTTAGGTCTGGTAGCTTGAAACTAGGTCGACGGACTGTTTAACCACTGAGGAAATGTATCTGTGAGGTTTTAATTACTATGGCCATAAAAGATTGCAGGCATGGATTCGCAGGCAACAAAAGAACGTGACCGGTGGAGTTAACTTGTCTATTGAGCACCCGAGTAAATCCAAGCAAGTGACCCACACGAGATCGAACCAGGAGTCAATGGTTTGGGGTGTATAATAATTATAATAGGGCTTGTTTTGATATAATGTGTATCGGTGGCCAGGCTACAGAGCGCATAGATCTGTAGCCATGGTGCGTATGTTCAAGGGTATTATGTTTATAGAGATTACTTTGCAGGGGTTTAATGGAGTTTGGAGTTTTGAGTTAGCACAGGTAATTTAACAGAAGCAAGTGATTGATGGGAACTTAATATTTTTTTCTTTAATTTACCATGAGATTAATAAGATCTTTTGAACAAAGGTTTTAAGAGATGATTTTTTAAGGTCACTGGGACCGAGATTGCCATAGTAACTGCATGTAGCAGTTTCACAAATTACAATCCCCAATGCCCAAATCGAGCAGATGTGTCCTACCCTCCCTGTACGGAACCACATGTATAGTCTCACATCTTGATGGATTACGCTGTGACAACAGAGAAACAGAATACTGCTGCTTTGCAGTATTGTAGTTTATAACGGTAACGGATGCAATGAGTTTGAGCCCTGTCACGTGTCAGGTACCAGGTTACGTGTCATATTCAGATATCAGTTTGCTTTTCGGGGCGAGCGACCAGATAATATAAAAAAAAAACAATATCGACTATGTTAAATTCAAGGTCTGTTACCATATGACCCTTGCCCAAAGTGCTATTAGTTTTTTTCCAAAAGACACCGTTTATGATGTCATAAACAGTACAAAATTCCTTTCCCTACTGATTCAAAACCGACGTACGATGACGATAATCGGTTTGTTTTTTTTCAACGTAGGGAACGTATTTCATTTTTACATGAAGGGTCCCACGAAGCAAAAAAATAAACCAATCAAATGCACAGTGACGTCCATTCAAATCTTTATTTTTCCAAAAATGGCTGTTATTCCCAGAATAAAATTACTTTTAAGATTCAACATCCTGTATATGTTCTTAATAATTAATATTCAATTGTCCCGTATGAATGTGAAAAAGATGGGTCCATAAGTCTACAAACTGAAAAACATAGTCAGCCGGCTAAATAACCTTAACCGTGGATGAATGAGCAGACGGATCCCGTGTTAGTTTTAGGCAGGCTTACAGCCACTTGCGAGCGGCTGCGGGGGGTTATGCGTCCAGGATTTTGTTTTGGTATGATTTGCCGCCATAGGCAAGCACCCTAACCCCACTAGACCCACGCTCTCTCATAATAATAAAGCATAAGTGTTATAACATAGTATTCATTGGGATTAATGTTCCGAAAGATATGTCAATTTTATGCATAGTTTTGCGCTTAAAACATCAAGCATTTTTTTATTTCTGAAAATCCAAAATTAGTGTGTTTTTAAATTGCACTTGTGAAAATAAGGACAATAAGAATTAGGGTAGGTCGGTTGGTGCTAATACAATGAATTTTAGGCCTTATTATGCATTTGCTATCTTCTGAAGATAGCAAAGGCTCATAAACTGCGTGACTTTATTTCTAATTTTTTGTCTTAAGTAAAATTACATTGATATCCAGGCATAGACTCTGATTAATAATAGGTATCGGCTAACACTTTGAATTCCATCTTAATTAAAATCCCAAGTATTTGGAAGTATGGAAATAGCGTGTCAAGCATTTGTTTGAAATTAAGGCCCGTGTTAGGACGAGAAGATGCATCGGCAAAGTGAATTTTAATTTGCTTTTAGAGGGCAGGGTTTCTTTTTTCCCTGGTGGTTCTTTGTGGGTTGTGGGAAGCTTGACTTGACTTTTCTAGTTATAGCCAATAACCCACAAATAGTTTTAAACAACTAGGTCAGAGACTACTAAAACAAAAAACTGGGCATGCGAACTTGGACGTTTTGTTTTCATCATCCTCACGCGATTTTGTGACCACTGGAAATTAGAATTTGTTTTAGCTAGAGGGTACTCAGCAAAGCGTGCCATGCTGCAACGGGTACTCCTAGACGTTCGTCCACCTTGATGCTAATTCGTCCTAGGAGCAAATACACGGGTCGTCGAGGCCTGCGCGAGACCTCAACCATACAAAACACCGGAGGTTTATTGCTGTTCAAGATTAAAAACATCTCCGTGAAAGTTGCTCAGATATGCTGCTTTCGGTTTTATAGCTGTTATTGGGGCAAGTTGAGGGGTGAGTGCACTTCTATGTAGGAGGGTGGAGATTATAAGAAAAAAAGGTACACGGCGTCTTTAAGACGCGAATGGTCTCTTTCTGGTTGAGAAAGCAGAGGGACTAAGTTGAGCACGCTTGAGGCAAAGCCAAGAAAATGGCTCTTATCGTAGTCCATAAAAGTGTATCGTGTTGATTGTGATTCAATTTACGGATCATTTGGTAATATTGACTCACGATAACCGAAGACATTTGAATGATACTCGCGTGTAGGATGGCTTACTTTGTGTACAAGTAATGCACAAGAGAAAACCCCGCACCACCAATCGTAGATAGGCTTAGAGAGGAGAAATACCATATATCACTGAGACATCATTTTGTTTCAATGGTAACAGAAATTGTAACTACAAGGCTTTCAATATGCCACCTTTTAGACTTCTTCTTATTTTTAGCGTTCATAGTATATGAGTTGGTGATTTTCTCAACAGTTTTGTATAAGACTATGGTAGATTTGAAAAAAGTATGGTTCATGGATGTCTTTAAAGAAAGTCCAAGAAATCTGTCTTTCATCATTCTGGATAATCGATTCATGTTTTGACAACATGCATGACGTAATCATGGTTTACCCAAATTTGGCTCAACAACCAACTCGATATAAAGGCGACAATTGTCAATTACTCACTGCTAATGAAAAGTGTGAAATAACACCTCTATGTATCTACAGCAGGTCAGGACTCAGGATTTACTTTTTCAGGGCCTGCTGAAGTTGCCCCTCCTTATAGGAGAAACTACCTTAAACGCGTGAACTAATCACTGCAAGGTCGCCATTCTGGGAGAAGATTTATGCAAAATAATATATCTCCCTCACAGTTTTAATTAAAAAAAACATTCTCTCCAATTTCAAACACCCCGGATCTCGGGCTCTGGGTCCGGGCCTATCTGGCACAATGTATAAATCTAGGCCTGTCTATAAAAGCCTTTTACCTTTCAATAAATTATAAAAAGGGGATTATTGAACGCACTTTTATTTGTTTGGTTTTATCTTATTAATATATGTGATGATTTTGACGTTCATGACATTCAAAACCACTTTAAAGAAACAAATATTTTAATCCAGCACAGAACCCTTGTAATTATCCAACTCAGGAACAACTAATAGTTTCTGTTAATTAACAGATATAGTTGCTGACATTCTCAATGTAAGCCTTATAGAGAGGCATTTATAGAACGAGCTAAGTTGTGTTACTACGGTACACTGTAAAAATGTTCATTTAAATAACGTCGTTTTAACTGGCAGCTGGAACTCACAACAGTTAAAACGACGATTTGATTTGCAGTTATTTGCACGTTTCGACTCCCTTTTACAGTTATTTGCACGTTTCGAATTTTGACAGTGTACATGCAGGTTAAAGTTAGCACATTTAATTACATTACGAATGTGTCGATGGGGAATTTTAAAATTAGTGGTATGGTCGAAATATTATTTTGAATGTTATACAAAATATACCATCTTTCCCATTCTTGTGTGCATTGTATCAATAAAACTTATTATAGCTGTTGTTTTTGGTGTTATCCTCTCTGGCACACATACTATCTTCGGTAGACAGCTAAGACAACGGTCATGCACAGTCTCGTGTATCATAATCCTATATGCCATATAATTAGTGGCGTGATATTGATGTGTGCGTATCGTGGAAATAAGAGAATGTCCTTAAAGGCTGACTCAGAGATTTCCTGAGGAGGGCGCCCTCAATTTCCAAAAAAATCGCGTTTTTTGCATGTACATAATGCTTGTCCATATACTAATCACTGTGTGAAATTGCTAAGCTTAAATCGAATTCCTTCATATAGAAAATCACAACTTTGTTCTAAAATTCCGGATCCGGAATTTTTGTTATACACAGTATCCTATGGGACGTAATACTACACATAAATGTTTACTGCATCAAAACGAACAATCCGATTCATCTCAAATTCGGAATTGTGCATTTTAGGTTACTATCTTTAGTTCTAGTTGACTATTTTTCATTATTACACAAAAATTAATATTTCGAAATCTCTGAGTCAGATGCACTTGGAAATTCAAAGAATTTTTGTGAAGCACATGGACTCTGTTTATATATTACAGAGTTCGTTGTATAGCTATTTCAAGAGACACAAGCATAAAAGACGCATCATATGTAGACCCGAGAATCTATATCCCCAGACTTCGCATCTAATACGATCGGTCTTTTATTTCGGACGTACCTTTCTTCCCCACAGACGTTTTAAACGTCAATTAAGGTCTATCGATATACAGTTTGGCTTGTTCCAGTGTTAATTTTGTCGATAGGCCTTTGAATGCATGGCAAATCTTATAATTCACTTTTGGTCAGGTTCCCTGCAGACTAGATAGTAACAGTATGCCCCATTATACACTTTATCCTTTTAAACTAATTTGTCCCGTCGAATACTGATGTTATCTCCCGTCGCGCGATGCTATAGTGTGTAGCTCAATATAGCCACATACTAGGATGGTTTATCATTTGCTAAGTTGAACAGCGCTCCGCTCAACAATTAAACACCCGTCTACTATACCTGGCGGCCAGACACGGAAGCGCAAATTCCGCCAAACCCAGGGTAAAAAGCCAGCTAAAACAAGCTTAGTTAGGGAACCAGTTATCCACTTTTCTTCTTCAAATGTGGGTCCGTTCGTGCGCTACCACGACCATTAGTCTTGTTAGATGGCGATCATCTTGTTCATGTAAAGACATTACCTTAGCATATTACCGACAAACGAAGTTGGCGTGTCGCCATTATTAGGCATGTATGCCAGTATTACCTTCTTGCCTTCAGCGACTTTGTGGCTGATGTACCCGCCCCAACTGAAACATTGTCCGCGTATTTTCAGCTGAGAATTATGTTAAAGAAATGGACCGATGTCATGTTCTTCGTACATCTTAATACGCAGCGTTTAATTGGCTGTTGGCCGTTTAAATCTCGTCCCCTTAAGCTAAAAACACTGGATATCTCGACCATATCGGCGACATTTATAGGTAAAGCAACAAAATTGATCCAAAATAAGAAATGCTTATATCATTTGATGCCAAAATTAACGGGTCAACGTCATGCCCCCACAGACAGTGTCTCGACATTGTTGCTTTAATATTCAGCATGAGCTGGTCAACATTCAAACATGGTATGCTCGTAGTAAAGCAAAGGTGTGTCGTTTGGATCGCGACTATAGTTCTCGATTTTACTTTTAGCAAAGGTACCAAGTATGCACCGTTGTCTACCCCCTAAACATATTTTGAAAAAATCTCGACACCCCTAAAGCAACACGTCTAAAGGGGAACATTGGAACATTCAACCAATCAGTAAACCTTGTTTATTATGCAGCAAACTATACTTTGCCTCAGCGCGATGTATATTAACGTTAAACTCCAAGAGATAAGATAGATACCAATTATCAAATCCCCGTTTTTTAAAAGGTGAAACGAGGGTCAGATATAATCGTAATTGCGAAACTCTTTATCCATAATGATTGAATTCGTCTTTCATTTATTATTCGGTTTTAAGTGTACCCTCTGGCCCATCTAAAGTATAACGCTATCCAGGGTTCAGATAACTTTGTATTGCTGTCTAATACGTTCCCCTTTTGGGGCAAGACAGCAATTTTTAATCATTGCCAATCTTTAAGCTATTGTATACTTCCAAATATACCCTGATAAATTGCAAAAACGATTTATTGCTCCAGAGACCATTATTATTCAATCGATAAATAGTAAGTTGTTAAAATAAAATAGGACATTGTGTCTACTTCACACCAATTGACTTCATAAAGTGATAATTAATGCGTGTTGTCATCTTTATAGGATGTAATTTATCAGTGCTGTTTTCTTCATGATGTGAGCAAATCTTATCACGCTGTAATTTTTCATAAGAAAAAGTCAGTAACACTATTCCATAAAATGAGTAGGTTATTGGGACTGTTTCATTCATAAGATTAGAAAGCTGTCAGTGCTGCTCTCTTCATCATAAGATGTATAGTTTATCAGTATGTAATAGAACAGTTTATGAAGAAGAGACCACTGATAAACAACTCATCTCATGAAGAAAATAGCAGCAGCAATTAACTTCATTATGAGGATGACGACACAATTACAAACTATTCATGCAAAACTCAGCATTGATAAACTACCCAATTCGAAAAAGATTATCGTCATATAGGTGAGTAACTTGTTATACTGTTATAGGGGGAATAATTCTCAGCGTGCCACTCATCAACTATCAGAATAGTTCATCAATGCTGTTTTCTTCACTAAATCTACAGTTATCTTCATACTAGTAGTTGACCAACACTGTTATCCTCATTAGATGAGTATTTTTTGGCAATGTGTGAATAGTTTAATAATTTTATGATCTTCACAACATAAGTAGTTTATCAGTACTATTTCTTCTACCGCTATCTTCATTAGATGAACATTCAGTACTATTTCTTCATAAGAACAGCATATCAGTGCTTCTAACTTCATAAGATGAGTAGTTTGTCAGTGCTACAATCTTCATAATATGGGTAGTGTATCTATACTGCTATCTCCATTAGATGAGTAGTTTATCATTGCTGCTATCTTCATAAGATGGGCAGATTATCACTACCACTATCTCTACTAGATGATTAGATTATAAGTGCTGTTATCTTTATAAGAAGGGTAGTTTATCACTACCGCTATCTCCAATAGATGAGTAGTTTATCATTGTTGCCATCTTCATAAGATGGGTAGTTTATCACTACAGCTATCTCCATTTGATGAGCAGTTTATCAGTTCTGCTATCTTCAAAAGATCGGTAGTTAACTTATTACCGCTATTTCCGTTAGATGCGTAGTCACTATCTTCATAAGATGGTAGCTTATCATTAGATGAACAGTTTATCAGTGCTGCTTTCTTGGTTTAGCAGTACTGTCATCTTCATAGGATGAAGATTTTATCAGTGCTGCTATTTTCACGAGATGAGCAGTTTATCTTTTATAGGATGGATAGTTGCTGCTGCTATTTATCAATCAGTACTGACATCTTCAAAAGACAAGTAGTTTAGCAGAAATGATATGATCATAAGATGAGATACTCAGAAATGTTGTGTTTATTAAGATGAGTAGTTTAACAATACTTTTATCTTCATACGATGAGTAGTTTAGCAGTACTGTTATCTTCATACGATGAGTAGTTTAGCAGTACTGTTATCGTCATGAAATCAGAAGTGTATAAGTACTGTTCATAAGAAAAATGAGTTTAGCAATACTGTTATCTTCATACGATGCGTAGTCTAGCAATATAGTTCATCAGATGAGTAGTTTAGCAGTACAATAGCAATAGCGATATTGTTATCTTCATACGATGAGTAGTTTAGTGATACTGTTATCTTCATACGATGAGTAGTTTATCAGTACTGTTATCTTCATACGATGAGTAGTTTAGTACTTTTCTGTTATCTTCATAAGATGAGCAGTTAAGCGATACTGTTATCTTCATAAGATGAATAGTTTAGTAGTACTATTATCTTCATAAGTTGAGTAGTTTAGCAATGCTGTTATCTTCACACGATGAGTGGTTTAGCAGTACTGTTATATTCATAAGATGAATAGTTTATCAATACTGTTATATTCATAAGATAAATAGTTCATCAGTATCGTTATATTCATAAAATGAGTAGTTTTTATGAGTACTGTTATCTTCATACGATGTGTAGTATAGAAATACTGTCATCACCATACAATGAGTAGTTTAGCAGTACTGTTATCTTCATAAGATGAATAGTTTATCAATACTGTATCTTATATCAATATTGCATCTTAGATGAGTTTATCAGTACTGTTATCTTCATACGATGAGTAGTTTAGCAATGCTGTTATCTTCATACGATGAGTAGTTTAGCAATGCTGTTATCTTCATACGATGAGTAGTTTATCAGTACTGTTATATTCATAAAATGAATAGTTTATCAATAATGTTATATTCATAAGATAAATAGTTCATCAGTATCGTTATATTCATAAAATGAGTAGTTTTTATGAGTACTGGTATCTTCATACGATGTGTAGTATAGAAATACTGTCATCACCATACAATGAGTAGTTTAGCAGTACTGTTATCTTCATAAGATGAAGAGTTTATCAATACTGTTATATTCATAAGATAAATAGTTTATCAGTATTGTTATAATCAATAAGTAGTTTATCAGTTATCTTCATACGATGTGTAGTACAGCAATACTGTTATCTTCATACGATGAGGAGTTTAACAAACCAGTTCATAAAATGAGTAGTTTAGCAGTACTACGAATACTGGTTTAGCAATACTGTTATTTTCATCAGATGTGCAGTTTAGCAATGTATCTGCATAAGATATGTAGTTTAGCGATACTGTTATCTTCATAAGATGAGTAGTTTAACAATATTATTACCTTCATACGATGAGTAGTATAGCAATACTGTTATATTCATACGATGAGTAGTTTATCAGTACTGTTATCTTCATACGATGAGTAGTTTAGCAATGCTGTTATCTTCATACGATGAGTAGTTTATCAGTACGGTTATCGTAATAAGATGAGTAGTTTAGCAGTACTATTATCATCATATGATGAGTGGTTAACAACAACAACAATAATAATAATAATTGTAACTTATAAAGCGCTACAACAAAGTACCTAAGCGCTGTACATAATCACACAAACACACCAAAATTAATGAAATACAATATAAACTATATATAAACATAATTATATTAACATTCAATTATTAAAAAAGAAAGAAAGAGGTTCAGCATATGACCAATTTGCCACCCAAAATAATTCACTCTGATAATAGAAAAGATATGTCTTCTGTCTAGTTTTAAAAGTGGAACCAGTTGGTGCATTTCTAACATTCACTTCATAAGATTAGTAGCTAATAGCAATGCTGTTATCGTCATAAGATGAGTAGTGTAAGTACTGTTATCTTCATAAGATGAGTTGTTTAGCAATACTGTTCTCTTCATACGATGAGTAGCTTATCATTACTGATATCTCCACACGAATAGTTTATCAGTACTATTATCTTCATACGATGAGTATAGTTTAACAATAATGTTATCTTCATAAGATGAGAAGTTAAACAATATTGTTTTCTTCATATGAGTAGTTCAGCAATACTGTTATCTTTCTAAATTGAGGAGTTTAAGAATACTGTTTTCTTGATATGATGAGAAGTTAAGCAATATTGTTATTCTAATATGATGAGTAGTTTATCAGTACTGTTATCCTAATACGATGTTAGTTTAGCAGTACTGTTATCTTCATAAGATAATGAGTTTATCAGTTATGCTATCTCCATAAGATGAGTAGTTAAGCGATATTGTTATATTCATATGATGAGTAGTTTATCAGTACTGTTATCCTAATACGATGAGTAGTTTAGCAGTACTGTTAACTTCATAAGATGAGTAGTTTAGCAATAATGTTATCTTCATTGGATGAGTAGTTTATTACTACTGTTATCTTCATACGATGAGAAGTTAAACAATATTGTTTTCCTCATATGAGTAGTTTCACACCATACTGTTATCTTATTAACATGAGTAGTTAGCACACACTGTTATCTTCATACTATTTGTAGTTTTTATCAATACTGTATATTCATAAGATGAACAGTTTATCAGTACTGCTATATTCATAAGATGAAAAGTTTATCAGTACTGTTACATTCATAAGATGAGTGTTTATCAGTACTGCAATATTTATATGATGGTAGTTATAGCAACACTGGTATAGTCATACGATGAGGAGTTTAAACAATACAGTTCATAAGATGAGTAGTTTAGCAGTACTACGATGACTGGTTTAGCAATACTGTTATCTTCATAAGATGTGTAGTTTAACAATATTGATATCTTCATACGATGAGTAGTTTAGCAATACTGTTATCTTCATACGATGAGTAGTTTGTCAGTACGGTTATCGTCGTAAGATGAGTAGTTTAGCACAACTATTACCATCATATGATGAGTGGTTTATCAGTACTGTTATCTTCATTATATGAGTAGTTTAGCAGTACTCTTATCTTCATGAGATCGGGAGTGTATAGGTACATAAGTTTAGAAATACTATTATCTTCATACGACGTGTAGATTATTAATATAGTTCATATGAGTAATTTAGCAGTACTGTTATCTTAAGACGATTACGAGTTCAGCAATACCGCTATCTTCATAATATGATGAGTAATTTATTAGTACAGTTATCTTCATAGGATGAGTAATTTAGCAATACTGTTATCTTCAAGAGTAGTTTAGCAATACTGGTATCTTCATTAGATGATTAGTTTAACAATACTCTTATCTTCATAAGATGAGTAGTTTATCAGTAATGTTATCTTCATACGATAATTTATCAATACTGTTATATTCATAAGATGAATAGTTTATCAGTACTGTTATATTCATAAGGTGAGTAGTTTATAGGTAGTTATCTTCATAGTGATAGGATGTGTAGTATAGCAATACTGTTATCTTCATAAGATGAGTAGTTTAGCAATACTGTTCTCATACGATGAGTAGTTTATCAGTACTGTTATCTTCATACGATGAGTAGTTAAGTAGTACTGTTATCTCATAAGATGAGTAGTTTAGCAGTACTGTTATCTTCATAAGATGAGTAGTTTAGCAGTACTGTTATCTTCATAAGATGAGTAGTTAAGCAATATTGTTTTTCCAATATGATAACTAGTTTAACAATACCGTTATCTCGTAAGATGAGTAGTTTATCAGCACTGTTAACGTCATAAGATGAGTAGTTTAGCAGTACTGTTATCTCATAAGATGAGTAGTTTAGCAGTCCTCATAAGATGAGGAATCTATCTTTCACTACTGTTATCTTCATAAGAAGAGTAGTTTAGCAATGTTGTTATCTTCATAAGATTAGTAGCTTAGCAATGCTGTTATCTTCATAAGATGAGTAGTATAGCAATACTGTTATCTTCATAAGATGAGTTGTTTAGCAATACTGTTCTCATACGATGAGTAGCTTATCATTACTGATATCTCCACACGAATAGTTTATCAGTACTATTATCTTCATACGATGAGTATAGTTTAACAATAATGTTAACTTCATAAGATGAGTAGTATAGCAATACTGTTATCTCGATAAGATGAGTAGTTTATCAGTACTGTTATCTTCATACGATGAATAGTTTATCAGTACTATTATTTTCATAAGATGAGTGGTTTATCAGTACTGTTATCTTCATACGATGAGTAATTTAGCAATACTGTTATCTCGATAAGATGAGTAGTTTAGCAGTACTGTTATCTTCATAGGATAATGAGTTTATCCGTTCTGCTATCTCTATTCCTCTTCTTCTTATCGTGTCCAAACACTGTGGTTCTCAAATATGATCCGAGATGGGTCCAACATACGTCTGGCTCTTCACGAATTCCCGCATGGTCCTTGTTTGTGCATTGTTGCTCCAGCAGTGGGCAGACCAAGAGATGTTTCATTGTCCTGTGGTGCTGCTCCACAACCACAGGTAGTGTCCTGATCTGCTTCCAGATAGCCCACTTCTGCAAGGAAACCTTAATCGGCCACTTCCTCTGGTTTAATCTGTTAGGCAGGTAATTCAGCCCATGAGTAGCATCTCCAGTTGGAGCATGCTCACCAGGTTCAATACCAACAGATGTTACTTAGTTAGCAAGTCTTTCTTTCCACAAGGCGACTCTCTTGACCCTCCTGAGAGACTGTTTCACGAGTTGGACTTTGCTTAAGAAACTATCTCTGGATTAAGGCGGTTGGAAACAGGTATCCTTTCCAGCCATAGGCCTAGGCCTAGGTGCTTCACATTAGATACTTGGCAGCTACGCTCTTGCGTGCTCGCTACGCTACGACGGAAGTCTGGTGGAGCAATTCCTGCTAGGATGTATAAGTTCCCCGTTGGTGTTGGACGGAGGCATCCTGTGATAAGCAGGCAGGAGGCGTTTACCGCTGAATCAAGCTTCTTGGCATGGGTTGATCTTTCCATACAGGGGCAGGCATATTCTCACTTCTGGGTCTTATAAGAGAGCGTGCGGACCACGGTTATCCTAGGTAAGACAGGGTTATCACAGTGTTCCAGGGGTGTTCTATAAGATGAGTAGTTAAGCAATATTGTTTTCCCATATGATAATTAGTTTAACAATACTATTATCTTCATACGATGAGTAATTTAGCAATACTGTTATCTTCATAAGATGAGTAGTTTAGCAGTACTGTTATCTCCATAAGATGAGTAGTATAGCAATACTGTTATCTCATAAGATGAGTAGTATAGCAATACTGTTATCTCCATAAGATGAGTAGTTAAGCAATACTGTTATCTTCATACGATTAGTAGCTTA
This sequence comes from Ophioderma brevispina, assembly GCA_023653785.1. Lineage (NCBI taxonomy): Eukaryota > Metazoa > Echinodermata > Ophiuroidea > Amphilepidida > Ophiodermatidae > Ophioderma > Ophioderma brevispina. The sequence continues at coordinate 163,907 of JAMKCH010001389.1, forward strand.
GCAATGCTGTTATCTTCATGAGTAGTATTAGTACTGTTATCTTCATAAGATAAGTTGTTTAGCAATAATGTTATCTTCATAAGATGAGTAGTTGGCATCTTCATAAGATGAGTAATTTTTTAGTGCTATTATTCTGATCAAATGGAACAAAAATGTGTCGCTTTCTTCATAAGATGAGTAGTTTATCAGTATAATGTTATTTTTATTACATTTAGAAGTTTACCATGAGTGTTTATCGTCATAAGATGAGTATTTTATTAGCGGGTTATCCTCATGAGATGAGTGATTATATCTTTATATACAACGACCAGTTTATTAGTACTGTTATTTCATAGGGTGAGTTTATCACGAGGTGAGTAGTTTATCAGTACATTATCTTCATAAGATAAGTAGGTAATCAGTGCTTGCTATATTCATAAGATGAATAGTTTAGCAATATTGTTATCTTTATAAGATGAGTAGTTAAGCAATACTGTTATCTCGATAAGATGAGTAGTAGTTTATCAGCATTGTTATCTTCATAGGATGAGTAGTTTAGCAGTACTGTTATCTTCATAAAACATTTATAACTGCTATTTTCACAAGGTGAGTAATTTACCAGTGTTGGTGTTTTCATGAGTGTTTCCTCAGTGCTGCAGTCTTTCTCAAGATACCAGTGCTGTTATTTCATTAACACGTATAGGTATGCCGCTATCTTGACGAGTAGTTTATCAGCACTGTTATCTTCATGGGATGAAAGGGCCATCAATGCTGCTATTTCAATAAGTTTATGAATGCGCTTATCTTCATAAAAGTTTCATAAGTGTTGCTAACTTAATGAAAGGTGAGTAATTCATAATTTCTGTTTGAATGTTTTCGCCAAAAGCATGATCACAGGACTACTTCGTTATTCTGATATTTTGTTCATATGGACGTTGTTGTCTTTGTCAAGTTCATTGTGTTATTGTTATTATCAAATAGAAGCCAACTTTTTTTTCAACCATAGTCCATTGTATGAGAAGCGCTTTAACACACGTACCACCCAGCGTTGGTTATCAGTGCAACAAATATTTGTTCAATGTTATGTTTCCCGAAGCTTTCACCTTCACTTTTGTGAAATTGTAACTTGGTCCCTAGTTTAACACATTATCAGACTCCACTGTCCTTTTTATGTGGACACAGTACAATTAGCAATGTGCAATGGTTTTCTGAAATATTGACCAATGTCAGCTATCTCTGATAATTAGTATATAGTACTGGGAATAATCAGTTTCAGTGCACAAGTGTATCAAATGTTTTGAAATCACGTTCTGTAGTACCGCAGGAGCTACAAAAACGTTTTTTGTTTTTTTTAAGAGCAAGATGAAAACTGCTATAATTAAGAGAAAACAGAATTAAAATATGCTGTTATCACACCAGTAAAAGGGCTCTAAAACGTGCAAATGCGATATTGGGAGTTAAGTTAGCGGAGTTTATATCGTGCAAATATGCCGTGGGGTACAACAGATTGGTTAATGATATGCCGCAGGGAAATCTGGATCGTCCACAAGGCGGACAAAATGTTTTAAACGGATGTTTAATTCACTGGTTTCAGAGGATAAGTAAGACCAGTTAGAGTGTCTTACACATTGCTTACAAATACGACTTTAAGTGTGGAATCGAAGAGATAAGTACTGGAGTTAGTACTGAAGGTCGTGTTTCTTATATTAAATTGATTGACACATTTTATAGCTATATGACTATTCTGAACATTAAAGAGAAATCGTGATTACTCTGAACAATTGACACACATCCCGATGCCATTGCTATTTGTTTATATATTTTTGGTATATTTTAGTTACGTAAAGTATCCGCGACTTAACCCCTTGGGGACATATAATTAGTCTTGCCATTCTTCATAAGTTCTGTGCTTGTTCAGCATTAGAAATAACAGCTCTATTCCATTCTATTTTCTGTCTTTTTCGGAAAATCATGGGTCATAAATTATCTTTGTTTGCCAATGAAATGATGACGATTTCCGTTATGTTTTCTGCCGTAATCTGGTTAAAATTCAATCAATCTTAAGAGTTAATCCAATTTCGGGCTAGCTAATCAAGTCAAGTGAAGTAGCAACAGAGGAGGTAGCCTAGAACGGGGATTTGAAGCTTTGTAGCAAATTGGCCGAGATACTTAATCGCGTGCGCCATCAGGGGTTCACTTGCTGATGGTACGATTCAGTGTTGTGCCTAAACCCAGTATTTATTTGTACCATTTGCGATTTGCGTGAGTGTGTATTGGGGTGCACCCTCTTCCAAAAGTCAAACATTACAATGGTTTCTCACAATAACTCTTTGTCATGGTGATTTTGATTCAATTTTTAAAAGGCAACGACTGGCATTCCCGGTCGGTGTTTCTGTTAAATTTAATACATTGTGATGATAGAATCATTATTAAGACTGATATTTTGTTTCTATATTTGAGGTGAAAAGATATCTTTGCGGACAAGCGGTGGACATCGTGAACGGTCATGTGTAAAAAAACGCTCTTCTTGAATACCGATCCGAGATAAAAGATAGATTAATCAAAATCTGCTCGGCTTTACCGCCGCAAGTGCAATTACCTTGTGACCTGAATCTATCGAAAACGGGCTAGTTGACAACATTCAATGACCACTTTTTCTGAGTTTATAGTCCGTTTTAGAGTTAAAGCAGGGCTATTAATAATAAGGTGCAATGGTACTGGATCCTAATCTTATATAGTGAGTCCTATCTGGAGATATACGGGAATACAACTTAACATTTTGTGTGAAGTCTGACTTTTTGCAATACAGCCAAAAGCTATATAGAGTTGGCATTTTTACCTATTTTTATGGGGAGGTTACGAATCTGGTAGACTGCACAAGAGTCTAAGAATTTAACCTTTAATGATCATATTTGTATCCATTTTGGTCATGTTATTTTGTGTTTAATATCTTTAGCTAAAATAATAACATATAAAAAGAACATAATTGAATCATCAGGACCATGTTTAACCAAGATTGGTAGTAGTTTTTTACAGTTAAGGTATACGAGGGGTGATTGATAAGTTCTAAGCCTAAGGTAGAAAGAGATATGCTACTATCTTAAAACCAAAAATTGAAAAATCAATCTTAAAGATTGAGTTGGGGGAAAAGTCTAAAATTTGATTGAAAATTCAATGGAATTTGGTTTGAATTTTCAATGTTTAAGACTGATTTCTCAATCTTAATTTGGACTTTTCCTTCACCTCAATCTTTCCATTTAAGAGAGTACAAAGTTCAAATTTACACCGTCTACAGTTTCATTCTTCAAATGAAAATTCCAGAAGTTTCATGTGTATATCTGTTCTATTTTTTAACTTGCAGGTAATCAAACATTGAGAGTTTTGCCGGACCTATTGAAGCAATTATGCGAGAAAATTAAAAAAAGTTGAGGAGTTCCTTTTTCATCTTTGGAAAGAGAATAGTAGTCAGACGGTGCCAAATCGGTGAATAGCTGGTGATGTTCTACCAGATTGAAGCCACACTGATGGATTGCAGTCATGGCTATCATAGACTTATGGACTGCGGCATTATCATGATGGAAGATCACCCCCGATGTCAGCTTTCCTCTCCTCAACTCCTCTCCTCAACAATTTTCTCGCATAATTGCTTCAATAGGTCCGGCAAAACTCTCAATGTTTGATTACCTGCAAGTTAAAAAATAGAACAGATATACAATGAAACTTCTGGAATTTTCATTTGAAGAATGAAACTGTAGACGGTGTAAATTTGAACTTTGTAGCATATCTCTTTCTATCTTAGGCTTAGAACTTATCAATCACCCCTCGTATATGACCTTTTATTTCAATGGAACTGAAAATGCTTACTTTTTTCCCATTCCAACAAAATTAACTCCATTCATAACTTTCAGATATATCGCAAGATATGATATACTTTTATCTATAGTTTACTGACCTCAGTGTCAATTTTGCCTGTCTTTAATATCTTCATATTTTATCTATTGTTGGGAATAATAAAACCAACGCGGAATATTTTACAAGGTAAGTGTCACGATCAGCTCATTTGTCTTCATCTTAAAAAGTATAACCTGGGTGATAAATAATGTTCTTCCGATGGGATTTGAAATGAAAAGCAGTCATGCATAAATTTTATTTCGTAATCAGTATTTTTATCCCAATAACTCTTCTCATAATAATATCAGGTAATATATATATATAACCTCCTTGTCATGCTATTACTTGAACTATCTATAGCATTTAATGCTTTGCAGCCCTAGCCATTCGCTACATGCCATTCCATTGATCACTGCCTCCCAGACGATCATATTATTACATATTGATGCGACGTTTATCAGTTGATACGATTATTGAAGTATTTATTGCATTATTCGATCAGGTTTGGCTATATTTAATCAAAAGTCAAGCATCTCCCTCAATTTTCTCGGTCAAGTCTTGAACAAATACAGTTGATGCAATAAGTGAAAACACGATAGTAAGGAATTGATAGCTACCGGCTCTTTCTCTATTGCAGATTAAATATGTGATAATGTTCCATAAATTATGTCAATACTCTACTAATACGTAATTACTTCCAATTGAAACTCGCCTAAATTTAATTGTCTTCAGCCATGAAAACTGGGTTCGATGTTTCCCCTATGTGAGTAAGAAGCAATAAATTTGTTTCTAGATCTATGCCTGCTGGAAGGCGGAAAACGTCTATTAGATCTTAATATGCATGCCTATTTTGTGTATTTATGAAAATGAGAAGACATTTGATATGCCTAAACGTATTGAATATAAGTATGACTTTATCTATGATAGCGTTAATGATATAGAACAATGTAAGTAAAATAAGAACTTCCAATTTTCGATAATTTCAAGTTGAATTTAGGTCGATACAAAATGGTTAAAAAAAAAAGATGTCGGGATTGAAGACACATTTTCTCCCGGGGGAAATCGCTGTCAAATCTGTTGAATTCCGCCAAGAAAAAAAATCGAAAATCAAAATATCTGGAAGGAAGACAGGTGCGGCGCGAGAAAACATCCCCTGCATCTCAATCAAAACAAAGGGAGTGATTAAAAAATGGCGACACGCTTGAAGTTGTCTTACGTATTTGTAGAGCTGTTGGCGGATACCTGGTACAGGGACCTGGTGCAGAAAAGAGGTATACTCAATTTACTCGCTTATCATGCCTGTTTATGTTCTAGAAAATATACCAATTGATATGATATTAGATATGCCGCTTCTATTTTCTGTAAGGATTATGACAACAATCAGTAGGTCTATTATAAATATTACGTTTAAGTTTTTTTGGTTAGCAACTTGCCTTCCTCCGGCATGGTTAAATTGAATGTAAATTAAAACCCAAAGCTTTAAAACTTTTTTTTAACTTACTTTTATTGCGCCCATACACTACATTTTGAAATAAGTAGCAGACAATATTCGTTAAATTGCACTGATTGGCAAACCGAGAAAAGCGCTTGCTGAAGTGGGAGGACCATTCCTATATTTAATTATAGTTTTGTCCTCTGAACATTTGCTACGCATCGATATAAAAGCGAAGCCCGGAAAAGCAGAAGCATGGCAATCGGTGATGGGACCGACTCAAGCGTGGAAAATTTTCGCCCCTAAAAGAAAATGATAAAAATGTCAGTGCTCAGCGCTTAACCATTTAATCAGTCGGAAAAGGGAATGCCCCTAGGTAAAAACAAACACGTGGAATAACGATGGCCGTATTTTGTCATTTGACTTGCATGGGTTAAGCTTTGCCCTTAAAATATAGGGTAGTGAGGATAATATAGTACTTCAACTTCAAGAGAAATCCACGTATTATACCTCGTGATGTCCGTTTTAACAAGAGAGATCTTATTTATATGCGAGTTGGATATGAAAATTTTCTCTCTCCGAGATTGTAATAAAATTGTTTGTTTATAGATTTATATGATTTGAATTATTATTATCTGAAGAGATGACCCTTAGAGAACCGATACGGATGAACTCCAGATAAGTTTAATATGCACGTGCACGGTAAAGGTATTTATATATTGATTTGAGTTAAACTATTTGCCGGTTCGGTATAGATAAAGTTGTTTTATTAACAAAACTGTTTTATTTGTCTTGGTTGTGCGTATCAATATATTGCATATATATGTCATTGAATTTGCGCAAACACATGACATATTTGTTGAGAATAATACAAAAAAGTAGGCAGACAAATCTGAGTCAGTGATACTTGTCATGTCAATTAAGCATTAATAGTCAACACTCAAAACAGATCAACTCTATAAAATCAAAGCTGCACAAATGAAACCTCGTCCATAGACATAAATAAAGGTTGGTTTCCCGCTGAATACAAGTCAAACCTTTAACCTTAAAAGTGCAACGAGAGATTTCACATAATTTTGAAAATTCTGATTTTGCACTAATGTAAACCTTTCTATCAAAAATATCCCCATGTGAAATGATTAAGCTTCATGAGAATGTTTTCTTTGTACAAACATTGTGAAATTTCTAATTTACTATATAGAAGCAAATACTAAATTCAGCCTATGTTTTTATATTGAAATTAAGCAAATAAAAATGCCTTTTGTTTTATATGGATGCCCCAAAATCTGTCGTTGCACCTTTAAGTGTCACTTTACTGAAGGATTATGAATTGGCATGATTTTTGACATTGATTAAATGTAACAAATGGATCAGAAAATCTATGAAATCATAATTCTATATTAACATGGGGTTAAGTCAATTTCTGTATTTTCTTGTTCATGCGATATTTAACAAAGAAATGTATAATGCTAAATTCCGACATTATATCAACGACTAATTATAATATAGACACTACGAGGATGTTGTGTATACGTATGCAATCCTGCAGTTGCTGAGTAAAAGTTTTAACCAACAGTTCACTAAATTTTATTCAGGTGCTGGGCATTTCGTTTAATAATAATTTATTGATTCATTTACTGGGGAAAAGGGGGGGGGGGGACAAAGCCCAAAAAACAACCAGTATATATTTATATACATGATATACCCCATATACGAGTAATTTCAATCTCTCAAACCCATGCATTTAATAACAACAACCGCATAAAAATATCAACGATGTTGAGGAAATTTTAGTCAACAACTGCAGGATTGCATAGTTACACAACATTTTCGCAGTGAATTGTTAGAATAACATTAAATTCGTGATTGGAATTGGCGTGCGAATTCGACGTTGATTCAACAATAAATGTACATTAAAATGTTCGTCTACTTTTAATGATTAGAAAAAGGATATATTTGCCTAGGTTCCAACCTTTAGTTAAAGCGCTAGCTTTAATTTTTTCCCTGTACTAACATTTCCCCCTGGTCCCTTGAAGAAAGGGGGCAGCAGTCCGAAATTTGAACCCCATCATTTTCTGACAGTTTAGGCCCTATTGAAACCCAAACAGCAACAAAATCAAATTAGAATTAGCATGAAATCCTACGGGAATACACACCAAAACACACTATAATAAATTTAGATAAATTTTGACAAAAAAGTTCACTTTTTGGTGATGAGACGTTCAAAAAGTCCAAAGAAGGCCATTTTAGAGGGTTAGGTCTGCACCTTTACCAAAAAAGGTTCCCCAAAAATAAATCCTGCGTACGTCCCTGAATATGATGGAGGTTCTAAATACTAGTTCATCCATTTTCAACGTCGATTCTACATCGTGATCATGCGTGGAATCAACGTTAATTCAAACAAATTTGGCCTTCTGGTCGGAATATCCCCATTTATATCTTTAAAAATTTTTAATACTCAAATGAAAGAAATACAAGATGTTAACCTCATGTATGACATTCATTATATACAGCATTTATTGATAATGAGAAGTGCTTCTTTTTTAAATGAAATTCTTATTAGTATATGAATTGTTCTTTTCAAGGATACGGCGTATTAAAAATCAGGTCAAAGTGAGTTGGCATCACTTATAGCGAATATGAAGTGGTGTATAATTGCATATTATGCATCATTCTCTCTATGGTCGTTACGTGTAAGAAAGTAGCACCGTACAAATGCGCAGGGATCAAATAATTTTGTAAGCTCTGTATACACTATTCTGTTAGACATGCATTTAACACAAGTGGAATCATTAAATGCACTTATGAATACTCTATAGTGCTAATAACCAAACAAACAAACAATCAAACAAATTTTAAATGTTATAGTTAAATATGATTTGCGAAATCTGTAGGGGAAGTTGAAAATGTGATTTTAAAACATGGCTTGATATGGCACCTTAAATCCACACATGTATACCGCACCATCAGGTGGTGCAGTTGGATCAGCGATCGCCTCATAAGAATTTGGTTGTGGGTTCGAGCCCCGCTGTCGCTAATGTGTTATGCACTTAGGTGAGGCACTTTACCTCGCTTGCCTCTCAAAAAATTGCTATTATTGCTTTAATGAGAAATTTGTGAAGTATTAGTTTTTAAAATTCAACTGGGGTCATGAAAAGCGATGAAGGTTGAAAAATATAAACGATATAAATATAAGTGTTTGTTATGAATATATATAGTTTTTAGAAATTGTGATCATTGGAATCTGGAAATGACCTTTTCGATAGTTAAATATTTTTTGCTGCATACCGTAAAATCGCGTATACAAGCACCGATGCCTATAATAGGACCATGTCGAAATCCGGACAAGAGAGAAAAAAATTGATTAGCGCCCTCTAACTAATAAGGTCGGTTTTTGGCACAATCTTCGTGCGACGTTGTTATCACTGCAGTAGATCCCATGAAATACCATGTCCTTAATGATTTACATAAAATCTTTCTTACCCCATGGGAGAAATACCAATGTGTTAATAGGCCACATGTGTTATTCGAGCATTTCTGGAATTCAATGGTATGTTACTAGCGGATTAGCTGTCCTTTCTTGTGCAGTGTACCACGAGATACCGACATACTGAGTTATGTGCTCAAGGAACAGATTGATAATTGAAGTTTCAGGTTTGCTGTACTGTTTTGTTGTGAGAACTTACATGGAAATTTACTGACAATGTTATAATCCGTCGATGTTTATCCTATTCATCTTGGTATCCCTGGATCCTGATTGAACCATCACAAGATTTCACCAAATAAGTCGATCAATTACTGGTTCGAGTAAAACTAACGTTGAAGTCCACAAGGCCACTTTAATGCACGGTGTTTATGTGGATGCCAGACCATCAAAATTAGCCTTATTGGTTCACCTGGTGGGGGGGGGGGCAAGGAGGCACTGATACCAGGGTGCTAACACTATGACGTACACAAAAATGTATGATGCCATTCTGAAGGGGTAAGCTAACATCCAGCTAGGGGCTCACAAGAGATTATACAGGGGTCAAAATGAAAGGTGGTCCAATGTTGTTGAATTACACATACCAATTGGTTTCGTATGAATCAACAAGGATTAAAAAGTATAGATTTGTACTCTCCGACTTACCCCTATGGAGTTATAAGTTGAAAACCGTTATTGTAGGTCCAAGGTTAAATTTAGCTCTACAGGGTCAGTACTAGAAAACGCTTCAATTTCATGGAAATGTCCTCATATTATTTGTAATGTAAATTACAAGAACATAGGTATAGTTTTGGACAATGACAATGTATAGTTACCAAGTTACACACAAATGAACCCCAGCCCTATAGGGGTATAGGGGTAGTAACTAATGAGGCGTACCTTGTTAATTTCACATTGCAGATGTCGAACTATTCCTTATTTTAATTGTGAGAACATTACAAACAATATGAGACATTTCCACGAAACTGAAGCATTTTTTCGTCTTTGACCCCTTTAGAAGCTAAATTTTAACCTTTTGACCATATAATAAACGGGTTTTCAGCTTATAACTCCAAGGGGTAAGTCTGAGATAGTACAAACTATACATTTTTTTTAATCCTTGTGATCATACGAACAATTTGGTATGTAATTCCACAACATTGGATCCTTTCAATTTTTGCCCCTGAATAATCTTTTGCGACCCTATCTCGCTTAGGCTACCCCTACAGAATGGCGATCATACATTTTTGTGTATGTCCATAGTATGAGTAGTCCCACCACCACCACCTGGATAAATGCCCTTTGCCCCCCCAGTGTGATTCCGACCAACATGCCTGGCTCACCCACTATTTAGGCCCGAACGTAACACAAGCATTAGTATGAAATATTTCCAAAACATGTGGATGTCTGTCCCTTTTCTGTCTTATTTCCATGATGCTTTTTTGAGAGCGTGTTTTGTTAGAACTTCGGTTTTAGGTATTTTAATCTCTCTTTTTTAGTATGGAAAAGGAAAGGATTGTCCATTTTTATTTCTTTGAGGAACAGCCCGGGGGGAGAATAGTCCTTAAATACTTTCTTAATTTCTAATCTTTCTTAATTTTTAATGACAAAATACCAAAGTTCAAATATTTCCGAAAAAATGCTGTGATTTTTAATCTGTTTTATCTCTATGATTTCCTTGTGATTATACTAGGCCGTACGCAGGATTTTTTTTTGGGGGAAGGGAGATTCGGGACTTCAAAAAAGTGTAACTTTTTCCGAAAAGTTAAAGACCGTTTGGGTTAAAAGTGGACCTAACGCCCTAAAATTGTCCCTTTGTTTGGACTTTTTGACCATTTTTTCAACCGAAAGTTGACTGGGTGTCAACATTTCGCTAAATTTTGGAGTTTTAATCAAATCTCGACAAATAGTGGACTTTTGCCCCTTTTTCTCGAATTTGGGGTAGCCCCCCCCCCCCCCTCCGGTCCTGCCTGTGATTATATATGGTGATTTGTAACCTCCTGTGTGAAACCTTCCCGACGGCCAAGCTTGAGGCGGTTTAACACATTACTTCAAAGGCCCAATCAAGCGGCCCTTGAAGTTTCCCAACCAATGAGCTGGTCAATGAGATTATCCCGTGTAATCGGATTGCAAAATCGAGCCATCTCCTTCCTTTCCTCATCTTCTATGATGAAACGTCTACCAAATTCCCAATGACCCAAGTGTTCCTGGTACTGATCAAAGAAACGCTGAATGTGGAAATTGTTTAGATTGATGGACTCTACTGATTCTAAAGAAGATTGCCTCAAATTTACCCGCTTACCCATGGTTACTCCATTTGTTTGCATTGTTTGGAAAACTTCAAGGGCCGCGTGCTGGACCTTTGAGGTCCTCTGTTGAACCGCCTCACGCTTGACCACTCAAGCAATAAACTATTTGCAGGCAAAATATATGTTGGCAGGGACACTCTGGGGGGCATTCGAACCGATCGCTGATGTTGTCAATTTTTTGCCGAAGTTCGTTAAGAAAAATTGAACTTTTCATCGACAGAAAACAGCCAAATCTCCTCCTAATTTTTTCAGTAAGCTAATTCAAGCTTTGTGACTGAAACAAAGGATGTATTATTTGAACTGTTTGAAAAGATCCGTTCCATTCGTGGTGAAATATAGCATGCATGTGATGGTATTTTATTAATCTTTTGATTTTGAATCGGGATTTCGGGCACTTTACTGCCTTTTTTTTTGCTTAACATAATGTTTAAGTACTCCTGGAGAAATGTGTCGAAGCCCTCCTATCTGTAAGTCAACTACTGTAACCTACAGTTTTCTAGGGCACTGCAACCCACCTATGCGTTTAGGCAGTGTCCTCATCTCCTTCACCATTATGGTTTTATGGCATTATTATTATATGTATTATGATTGTATTTTTTATGTTGAGGAATAATAAAATTTGATTTGATTGGGATCATGATTTCGGGCCAGATCTCATATGTGCTGAGGGATGGCTTGGCAGCTCTCCTATTATGAGAGGGTGATATCGCATTACCTCAAGCCGGTCAATTTGGATCATGGTGCTTTTTAATAACAAAAGGCGGCAACGTAATAGGTCTTTAAAAACAGCATGCATACATGTGTCCCTTTGACCTTGTGTTATATTAGACTGATTTCTGGGAACAATCCTATTACGTTGCACTCTTTACGAATTAAAGCCTTGGCTGAAACAGCTTTTACAAAGCTATGTCATTTGATTGCTCAAGGGTCAGGGCAGGGGTTTGCAGGAATGAGTTTGCTAAATTGTAACCAACGAGCGATTTGGCGTCATATTACGCCAGCGAAGTAGTTGCTCATCTGCAGAATATACTAAGAGGGCGCTAGTCTCTTGTCCGGTTTTCCGAAATGGTCCTATTATAGGCACCGGTGCTTATATACGCGATTTTACGGTATATGTATTGTGAGATCAAAATCAATATGAGTTGGGCTTTAAGTACACAGGCGTAGTAATAATTATAGTCCGACGTACTCATAGTCCGGCTACAACGGTAAAGAATAGGGCACTCAATTCAGTTGACTCTTTACGCAACATTAGTTACACGCTTTAATCCGTTATCGTCTATGGAGCCCGGGCAGTGGCTCACGGCGGACTATAGCTGCTTTCACACCGGCCTACCCTTCATTTAGAGCAGGAGCAGAATATCATAGGGTCCTTATTTAGGGAGTTCATTCATGCTCGACTACATCTAAGGTTTGACACCTTTAGTAGTTAGTATGGACCCTCTACATCAATGCAAGGTAGTTAGTGGTGTCAAATCGTGGTGTCACTTTTTCAATAGGGGCCAATTTAAGTTTGCATAGGGGTCAAACTTTTAAATTACTCCAATCTTGTTGTAATGTATGTCATATTGTCCGTCTAATCAGAAGGATTCCAAAAATGTATAGTTTGTACTATCTATGACCATTGGTTTTAGAGTTATTAGGTAAAAATGACTAAAAGTGCAAAAAGGTCAAACTCAATTTGTACAGGGGTCAACATTGAAAGTCACTCTGATTATATTTTAAATGCTTGCAAATTATTGCTTGAGGAATGGGGACTCCCAAAAAGTATAGTTTTGATTATGTTAAATGTTTACTTACCAAGATAAGGTCAAAGAAGGTCAATGCCAATTGGATTATGTTGCCCCATGACCTATTTTGTCACATAGCATGATAACTATGCATTGCATATGCTACAAACTATTCCTTATTTTGACACATTAAGCTAGACGAACAATTTGTTTCATTTTTGCCAAAATTGGAGCAACTTCTGATTTTGACCCCTGTACAAATGGAAATTGACCTTTTTTGCACTTTTAGACATTTTTACCCAATAAATCTAAAACCAATGGTCACAGATGGTACAAACTATACATTTTTGTACTCCTTATGACTAGACGACAAATATGGCATACAATTCAACACGATTGGAGTAATTTAAAAGTTTGACCCCTGTGTAAACTTAAATTGACCCCTATTGAAAAAGTGACACCACAATTTGACACCACTAACTACCTTGCATTGATGTAGAAGGTCCATAACTACCAAAGGTGTCAAAGCTGAGATGTAGTGGGGGACATGAACGATGATGTTTGACCCAAGTCCTTGCTCCCGCTCTGATTTAGACTCAATTGTATTAATTAAAGTTAATAAAACAAGTGATACAAAGTTTGTTTGTGTTTATTGTTGTTAATCTTGCTACAACGTACTTTAGCTGTTTTTTTTTTATTTCTAAGACTTTTCTAGTCACTGAGGAAGAGTGATTTATCTCGAAACGTCGGTTGCTTTTCTTGGCCTTGAGTGTGTGTGTGTGTGTGTGTGTGTGTGTATTGGGACAGTGGATTAGGTTTTATGGTCATATTTAGGATTGCCGTACGTTAGGATTGTGGTGTTATGTTAAGTTAACCGTTTGCCAGCCGTTAACGACTGTCCTATACCTAACACCGCTCTTGAAACGGCATTTCCGAAGTGTTTAATGTCTTTCACGCACGACGGTAACACAAGAGTGTGATTCAGGGTTTGGGGGAAATCTTGTAATATAAAGCAATACAAAAATCATGAAAAACAGTATAAAATTGGGCTAAAACACCAAAATTCTGGCTAAAAAATACATAAGATTGCGGAAATATTGCCCACAAAAATCCTAAAATCAAGAAAAATCCTGAAGAATGACAGCCCTATATATAATAACAGCTTGTTGATATGTTGCTACACTCCCACAGCAAAATCGGACATATCAAATTTAAAACAAAAGACTTGACTGCATGTGGTTTAAGATAACAAATGCGCAAAATAAACAGTTAAGATATATACTGTATCAGAAGTATAAACACAATTTTGCTCGCATGCATGCATTTTCTGGCAATTTTAATGTTATATTTGAAATCAATGGCACATATGGACAGATAGAAAGTTATATTTCAAATCAATATGTAATGTACGTTCTGGTATGTACAAACACGCATTACGAAAAAATGCCATTGACTTTATAGATGGACTAAAATACAAACACTGTATGATATTACACCCGCTAACATAAACAAGCAAAGTCACTAAAATATCAAACATTTTACATAAAATAACGCGATATTGTTGTTTCAAATATTAAATCATCAGGAAATGTCTTAAAACCGGCTTCAATAGCAATGTCTTCCATTTTAGCCGTGTCTTTGAGCGAGACATGTCTCGCATAGAAATACCGCTTGATGTGTCTGCATCTCAAAAGGACTTGGCAGGACGTGTCTTGCAGTGTGTCTGGCTCCAGGCAGACGGAACACCTTATCTACTTCTTCAATTTTCCATTGATGAAAACATCTAAACTGAAATTGCTGTTAGAATTATTTTGTTAAATATTTTTGTTGTTTATTTATTAAGTTTCTCTGTACAGCAAAACAAAAATATAAAACTATATACAAAACAAGCACGAGAAGTGGAAACCTCTGCAGCTCTATAGTAAAAGGTAATTTGTTTTAAAACTCCAGAACAAATACAAATTATACCAAGCAAAATGAACGACGTAAAATGAAAGGAAAATAAGCACGACAAGAGAATACAATCAAATTTACATTCTACAAATGTACAGAAATAATATCCAATACCCAAAACCCATAAACAAAATTTACAGAAACAGAGAGAAATATTACACAAATACACCTGTAAAAGATGTATTTCGTTTGTCATTTAAATTGTGATATAATTTAACACTATCGGCGAAATATCAAGCACTACTTTCTATTTCGTTTCAAATTATGCATATAGGCTGCATATTTGTAATAACCTGCTTTTTTAATGGCTCGTCTTACCCAGACAGACACTCTAAGCAGCCGCTTGCGAGTCAACCTATAACCAAAAGACCCGGGAGAAATCTTAAAAATAACACACTTTCACTTAAATATCACCAAACTCCAAACACTCCGACTTTATCGAATCGACATCCATACGGTAACCTTATATCTCGCGTCTGTAATAGAACCGCTCCTTGTTTACATAATGTTGAACCATTTATCCATTTTTCTGGCTGCTGATTTTTACAAATCATTTTCGCCATGGCTTTGGTTTAACTACCCCATCTGTCTCGGTATTTTCTTCCTCGGGTGCAACTCCTGCACCGCAGGGTATTCCGCAACCCATGCCCTCTGGATTCATAGAATTTATACAATTTAAATGACAGACGAAATACATATTTTACAGGTCTTTTTGCCAATTGTTAGAAAAGCTTTTTGCCACTTTTTGCTTGGCAAACAGACAAACAGAGAAACTCGATGCAAGAGGTAAGGCGAGATTTTTCTTTAACGCACTAGCGCGCTTTTGTCACCTAAGGCGAAACGCCTTCTGGTTTAAGTATGTTTGTCCACCCGCAAAATGGCATGGTGGCTATCAATGAATACCGGTAGGGAGATAAGAGCCCGAGAAGAGGCAAGACTGGTCGATCAGTAAAAGGCCGCATGCATCTCTTGAGCAAAAGAACGCTGTGTCATATCACTATAGCTTCCTCCCAAGTGACTTTTTAATAGCATGCAGCAGTAGAGGTGTTAAGTAAGGAGCTCAAGTGCGCGGTTAAGGGCCCTTGACACGGCCAAGTGAACAATAGCAGATATATCCACTTGGCTGGTAATATTCTGTGGAAGCTCTCTAAATCTGTATGTGATACCTGATGATTTTATGGCTAAGCTATCTTATCTTCTTTTTTCCAAAAATATGAATTGTTTGTGATTTGGCAATGCACATGTTGGTTGCAATTTAGTTTTATTTTCTATAAGAAAAATACTACAAAGTAGTGGAAAGTAGTATCCAGAGACTTGTTCTTGACGAGAACACAATAAAGTTCACCAAAATCAGGTTTTGTCATTTTGGAACGCGCATGTATGTAATGATAAACCACGCAGATGGTATAAGTGAATACGCTCTTATAAAGCCAAATTTCCTATTTACGATGATGGCAAATGTCCTTGTCATCAAGGTAGCCGAATTCGGAACCAATGCGTACCTATACAATCGTGAACAGTAGACGCTGAAAAGCTATGTAACAATCAGTTGCATCCTTACCCGGGTTATTTGTAATGTTTTAATTTATTTACGGCATTTTATTGTATTTTTGAAAGGTACTGTAAAAAGATTACAGAAATGTTAGCAGAATGGCTGCAGCACAGCATTTATCTGCTAAGTTAACATGATTTTGTTGGTTACAGTGTATGCTAGGGAGAAAAAGAGTTATACACTGTGCTTACAATGTGCACAAGATTTAATTCAGCATAATTATAGACATTACTTATTATAAACCTCGGTATTGAATAATAATCAATTCGGTAGGGCATTCAAAAAAGTAACAACACATAGCAACAACATACACACCTGAATTTATGGTAAGTTACCAATATTACTAATATAGGCCATATATATATATATATTATATATATATATTATATATAATATATATTATATATAATATATATATATATATTATATATATATATATATATATAGGGCCATATTCGTAATAGTGGTAACTTAGGCTTAAATCGCACAGCCACTTCGTGGGACAGTTTGCAGGGGTGCGGCACCATACAGACGCAGTACCCTAGTCCATCACATATGCTATCATTAACATTTTGATTTGTTCTAACCATTTTGTTGACTAATTGTTAAAATCGCTCTTTTCATTAATAGGGTATATTATTTGCGTATAGTTACATATTACCTTTTGCTTAATTGTTATTAACACTGATTTAAGTGAAGTTTTTGTTATATCTTTCTATTACAGGTATATTGAATGAACTGCCAGTAATATATCCAACATCGGATTATTCCCTTACCAGGCTTGACAATCTGATATACGCAATGCAAATAAAGTTTTCTTTATTTTCTTTGTTTGTTTGTTTTTTCATGAAATAGAGGATTTTTTCCCCTTTTGGTTGGCACCAACGGAAATTACTATAACATAGAGTATAACAAATAAGCGACGGTTTTCCTTCTTGGCAACATATAAATAGAAATAGGCCTATAAATAACAGCTAGGTACTTTTAACGAGGGAAAATCACTTCACGTTTTCCTTTCTTTCAAAAACAAAGAACTTTATTTTAAAATCAACATAGAACAATCACCAGTCAACGCAGTGAGTGTAAATAATGTCCAAGTAGCGATCGTGATTTCAGTGCATTTCCGTGAGGGGAAACGCTTGTGATACATCAATAAAAACACTCCATCCTCCACTCCAAGCAATTCCCTCCTATAGTCAATTGCCAGGAAAAAAACGAGAAAAATACATATGCCCTAAAGGCGTTCAGAACCAAGTACCTTTATGTAAGAAAGGCTGCCAGGATATGAAATGCAGGTAAAGCATGGAGAGCCATATCCGGCAAAGGCAGCGCAATATTTTTCAACTGAAGTGAAAGAATTTTAAGAGTGACCGCGTGGTGTATAAAATCGATAGTTTCAGGAAGGCCATCGCGGCAAAATATAAGCAAGCTATGAAGACGGGGTTTTTTATCCCTTGCTTTCGTAAACTCGATTCTCTTAATTAATTTTGGACATATTATTATGACTCAATAATGCGTATTTGTTACGCTGTAAAAGATGGTGATGGTTTTAACATTTTCAAGTTGAAATCGGCATTTGCCCAAACTCACTTTTTTTAAGAATACGAAATGGGTCCATAACCATTTCAAGAGCGATTTGTTTCAAATATTTTCAATCAAGGTGTTTCAGAATTGCTCAGCATAGAATGGGTTAAATGAAGGCCAAAGCGTGTGTTTTCTACTTCTGCCGGCTCGCCTAGGCAAATGGCGTATTTTTGGTAAAGTGGTGAGGGTAGCTGAGGCGTAAGAAATGCCGTGTCGGCGCCTTCGAGGCGCATTGACTATACCGAAGACAACTCTGCGTATAGCTCATGGCAAAGTAAAAGCTTTTGCTTATGCAATATCAAAGTACCCGTCTCTCTATGTGTCATCATAACAAATATTAAAGATATCCTTCTGTGTTCTTTACGCTGTTGATGTTTTATATCATATCTTCTCCTGACTGTCGAATAAAGTACCCTTAAGGCGATGAATCATTGTATTAAACGGGCAAATTTGTGATATCTTTTGTGCTATCTACTGAAGAAAGCATCGTTTAAGGGCGTTAAGCTTGATTTCAGTCATACTTACCGTTTACTACACACAAAAACGTGCTTTAAAGATGGCATACCAAACAGAGCATATTTGAGATTCCATACAGGTAAAGGTCAGGTAACGCTCACAACCTTCTTCGGAGAGAATTCAATGTCAGCTTTAAATCCTAAATGCTGGTACCTGAAACTCACATGCACCTTTTACTCCTAAAATTTCGCAGGGTAAATTAGAAAAATAGTAGCTTTCTCCAGACACCAAGATGTTGACCACTTCCGGTAAAATCAAATGCCCTGGAGACGAGGCCATAGGGATCGGGCCGTGGACCTTTCATTATTTTCATGATATTCTACAATCACGAAAGCAAGTCTAGTTTTAGCTATAGGAAATCATAGGAGTCGGCGAAAACCTGCGAAAGCAAGCTTGGACTGGAAACCACTTATCGAATCCAGGAATCGAACGAGCCCTCAGCGGGGTAGAGCGAGGGGGGAAACGCTACGCTATATAATACCCCCAACGCGGTATACCCCTATTATCTTATCTCAAAAAGTGTTTATCAAAAACGTCGCTTATATCTTTCTTTTAGAAAATACCATGTGCTACAAAAGAATTTTGTTTTAAGGTGAGATTTGACCAACTATTTCACACCACTTCGCATCCAAATTCTTTTTGACAACAAAAAGCGTCAAAATAAGCACAGATTTTGCCATGCACAGTGCCCATTTGTGTTTTTAAAAACATAGCACTGTTGAACGTTTCATCATTAAGTAGGTTGATTTTACGAAATCAAACCTATCAAACAGTCGTATTTTGTATACACATTTATCACCAGACTGATTTGAATATAAATCCCCTTTTCTTCAAATCCTCACTGTCTAAGCATATTTTTTTTTTTATAAATTCATTGTATGCTCTACCGACCCTAATATCATTGTAACTCTAAATAGGCCGTAATTTAAGTTATCTTTCGGAGAGACAAATTATTGACCACAACTCGCTTGTGCTATTTCGAGACAACCATGCACGGCATGGATTGAGTTTTGCGATGCGCACCTACCTACAAGCGCGTTCCATTGTTCACTGCAACTGCCGCAAGACAGGCCGTTGCCAAAGAATACCTCTTAAGAACACCTCGTTTTTTGACCCATTTACTTTCATCTTTTTATACAAATGACTCGGAAGGATTGACAAAAAATTGTGAAGTAGGTAACAAATCCTGTCATTTCTCACGCTGCTTTCAAAGGTGTTCAAAATGTTAAAAGGTATTGACAACATTTGCCGCTTTGATTTAAATTATCGCTAATGCTTAAGTAAATATAATACAACCTTAACCATTTCAAACATGATAAATTGTATGGCTCCCAAATGACCGCGGAAGGAAGCCATCTAAAACTAAGACTAGACTTGTCTGTACTCGGAGGCATTTTTCATGCTAATTCCAAATATGGTCTTGCAAATGCAAACCTTTGGCATTTTTGAAACTGAACAAAATGAGCTCTGAGCGACTACTACATAGTCTCCTGCAGGGTGCTAAGAGTTAATATTATGCGATTCATTTTCTTTTTAAATGGTCTTGGTGAAATTGCACTTTGGACCTGATTTTCATTTCGAGTCATTGCATTTTGAGCAACGCCGACACGTTCTTAACAAGTGCAGTCCCTCCCCCGTGTGTGTGTGTGCTCTTCGAGCTCATCACCTTTTACCTCAGCATTGTTATGTGCTCAGGTCAAGAAACCTTTTGGCCAAAGTTGGTTGTTCTGAATATTTCTAAGCAAATTGACCTCTAGATGACCTTTGACCTGCGGGATCACTTCGAAAGCCTAATAACAACCTTCATAGCCGGACAGACATATAAACAGACAACGCTTGCTTTTCAATAATATAGATTATATTGATGAGTATTTATAGAAGCACCAACCCCACATACACCAAAACAACCACACATCCTACCAACACCCACACACTTTCAAGTACACGACCGACACCCCAAACACTCACAATTGCGCAGGTCTACACAAAACGCAACACAGTGCACACACCCTCAACTCACACATCCCACATAGCACACGCACGCACGCACACACACACAAGCACGCACACACACACACACACACAACACAACACAACACAACACGCAACACAACACACACACACAAACATCCTCCCACACTTCTTAAATTTCAAGCACCTTATAGATGTTACAAATATAATTCAGCTGATAAAGCGCTTGGCATGAGCAGAAGTCAATCGCCGCCCGGCTCTTCTTACTTATCAGTATATCGGTAAATAGACAAACACGCTATAATTAGGTGAATTCAGGACAAATGATTTCTATATTAAATCATTGATTAAATTACTTAGATAAAATATCGGTGATCCAAATTTGAATATTTGATTAAGACTGTAGTTCGTCCGTGCAAGACTCGACGACGTAGTATACAGCGAGACGGTATTTTAAAAAGAACATCACGTCAAATGGTCGGCTTTGTTTACTTCGTTGTTCTTGCACTTTGAGAGAACATGTAAATTTATTTAATGATTAAATAAAGCAAAGGTCGTAAGCAGATCTAGTCGTGGGGCTTGAGGTTCTTAAGATTATATAGCGTTAATGGAAGATAAGATCTATGACTTTATGCAATATAGATTCAGTTAAGCTAATAGGATTAGCTGTCTACCGAAGATAGCATTGATAGGCGTCTGTGATGGAACTGTCCTGGATAAGCAATAAATGCACAGTCTATCACCCGGTAAATGGCGATTGCAACAGAACAGGAACTAGTTTAAAATTTTGAAACTGTAATTGTAACGAAATATCATTCGTCAAGTTTAATTTTACAAAAGACCGTAAGCATAATTTTCATTCGCGCAGATCATGTAAATATTGCTTTTCTTATGTCTTTGTGGTTTGTTGGTTGATTTTTGATTTATAACTTTTATTCATTAACTTTGTTTGTCAACGCTGATACTCTTGCTTTACTGGAGAGGGATAATTTAGTTTGACGGTGAATTTTTAAGTCTCTGTTCTAATCTTAAATTTCAAAAAGTTTTCGTCAAAATTTATTTATTTGTAATAATAAATTCAATGAATTGTTGGGTTATTGTAACATGAGTTAAATGATTAAGAAGTCTATTTTATTCAGCCATGGTTCATTTGTCAATTCAATAGCTCCACATTGTTTCCATATTCATCCATAACTCATTAATGGGAAAATGTTCTTCTGAAGTAAAGCAGGTTTGGTATCCTCTATCAAATTTTCAACCTAACCATTTACGATTACATTTTATGGTACATGGTTAAATAGACAACGCTCTCAGGTATACGTGCACCCAAAATTAAAAAAACGAACACCACAAAACAAAACATACAAACAAACACAATAAATCCATAACAAATCATTGCACTTGAGGTTAAAAGCGACGCTTGAAATGTAACGTAAATTATTGTGGATTTGCCTTTACGAGTCCGTGTTTAGAAATAAAGGTTTTATGGCAAGAGAGGGATGGATATTGATAATGGATCTTCATAACCTGTTTTAAGGAAATTGTCTGATACGTGATGCTTTTTGCTACCTATGGAGACTACTACCCTATTCTTATGTACATCAGTGGCCAAATATATCATTGCAGCAAAACAAATGATTAATTTCACATTTCTGTTACACTTTGTAAAAACTATCTTACTTTAAATCTTAACCCTTTCACTTCTGGTATAGATTCTGTATAGGTTTGAATACATAAGTCAGTGGCTTTTGAAATGGTTTCCTAAATAACAGTCATTTGGGAAGCCATCTCAAAAACCGCTTACGACTAGGCTTGTTTGGGCTCATTTGAATGCATTTTTCATGCTGATTCTGAATATTCTGAATTAAAAACATAATTTCGAACATTAAAATAATTAACAAAAATAAATTCAGACCAAGAATGGTCGCTTGCCGTGCCCAAAGGAATAAGTACACATTTTATATGCTGCTATTAAAATGTTCGCTGTATAATTATGCTAATTAATTAACACAATCAAGTGGTCATGTAGATTATAAATACGTTCTGCATGTGGTACTTTTGATTATGTCAGGGCGAAGGCAAGTTTAGCTCATCTTGAGTCATGAGATTGTGTAAATAAAAGAAAAAAGAAAACAAAGAGTGATGGAATAAACCGAAATAGACAACAGATAGTTAGATTGGCGAAGAGAGAACAGGCTCGATTTTGCCCACCTACTCTAACTATTTAATCTATCTTAAAGCGTGCTTTATCATTAATTTTGATAAGCCAGTGATTTCAATTTGCTACATTTTGTACCGTTAAGCACTCACTTCAGACCATTAACTCATCGCAAGTTTTTTCCGCGTTGTGTCATTCCCTTGTCATTGAGCAAATAGAATGCACTCAACGGGTTGGAGGACCGATTAATTGCCATGTCAGCAGCAGCCAAGTAATGGGCGGGTCCCGGGGATGAAATGGCCTGACAGTTCGCTCTGGCTCGCCAATATTAAATTGAGTTCTTGTATGGGACTGTTTAAAATGAATTTAAGGGATAATTTACGGGTAACTTACGCGTAATTTTTTTTATGTTTATTTTAGCAGTTTGTAGGTGAGCGTATATTGATGAGTTATATTTAATCATTGATTTTATTCAGTGGGATTCCATGCACGAAATCGCCTTTTCGGAAATATGTTTATATTTTTTATCATCAATGATTATCACAATGATAGTTGTTAGTCGGGTGTTATTTGTAAACGTAAACATCATTCGATTTAAGGACATGTTTCATCATTTCTTATTTGAAATCATTTTTATTTACTAAGGTTTTTTCCCTTTCTCATTTTTTAAAAAGATTTTCTCCCAATTTCAAATAACGAAAGTTATGTACTATAAATCAGACTTCTATTTTGGGCCAAAGTGAACAGGGGAACAGGTAATGCCAATCACGCAACACAAATAAACTATTTTAGGAGATTATAAAAGTAATTAATAACGAGGTGAATTTCGTCTTTTTTTCTGAAGAGAAAATCTCTTTTTGACAAGAATTATACGGGCCTCAGCCTAGACCGCACCACTCATACAATCGAACCTGAGATTTTGATATTTTTCTCATTTTACCTGAAAAATATCCTGGTTGGAGTCTTTCCCATTTAGAGGTACAAGTATAAATATATTGTTTACGGTTACCAGATATTATAAGTACAGTATAATCTATTGTAATACACAAAATGCTCACTTATAAATGGCATTTTGGATTCAAACTACGCTTAGGAATTACGGTGTGTTAGTGACGGCCTTGGGTTTTGGATTTAAAAAGTGAAATCTCGGCCATTCTGTTGCAGAATCTTCCATTTAAAAGTGAAATCAAAGAATTGTTTCATATTTCTCCAAAATTATATAGTATTTGTTTTTAACGGGGAAATATTGTACTTTGTTTTAACGGGGAAACTATTTTCCTTCAAGAGGGGTGTTCCCACAAGATGCACTTTTTTGTCGACACGTCTTTTTCTGCGTAATTAAAATCCTTAAATTACATAAAAAAGTATTTTCACATTGATTATTTACCCAAATCTAACCCAAACTCTAAACTGTAACACAAACCTGAACACTTATCCTAACCCTAACCATTACCCTTAAACCCTAACTCTAGCCCTATCTTAAAGACACTATCAGTGATTTGAAAAATTTTGAAAATTTGCATGAATAGCTTAAAGTGAAGGATACTCTGTATAATTCTCACATAAGTTTAAACCTTTTACGGCTGTAGAATTAACAGAAAAGGAAGAACAACACGGTCAGTGTTCCAAGATATGACTCTCATTCAATTACGTGTTTTTGTAAGTAAGTTTTTGGGGGGCTTCCGTTCGGACAGGAATGACTACAATCTCTGATTCTGTCCTTATTGGTTGCTTCTGGTCTTATCATTTGCAGGGTATGTTAGGATACCGTACTTGTGTTACTACATGCAAATTGATTTTTTGATGATTTTTTCGATTTGCTGATTTAGCAAATCACTGTCTTTAACCCTTATACACCTTTTAGTTTTACAGAGTTAGGGTTATGTCAGACCAAAAGTGGGTCACCTTATCAATTAAATAGGGAAACTCCCTTTCCACAGCTATGCAAATAACTTGACAAATTAGACCGTATGCTGTGATTTCCCTGCATATTCTTTAAAGCTTGCGCTTGCATTTTGTTCTTGGGGCAAGTTCCAGCGCACATATCTTTCCTTGAAATTTGGGATTTAATTTTTTCAAACTTGGTCGAAAACGGCTTTGAATTATTCAATCTTTAACATGAATAAATCAGTAAACATACACTCTAAAACACCTAATCACATCGTGTAATTGACTTCATTACTAGAGTAAATTCGGAAAATTAAAGGCTTTTTCATGCCATTATCCACTATAATGCAATCAAATGAGTGCAAACAAGCCTAGTCTTATCACTCTTAGAAAAAAAGTAAACTATAGACAAATTTTTGTCTTCAAATTGTTTCCTTTCAACAGAACTTTGAAGGGATGTAGAGAATATTTATTAAGGGTTCGTTAACCCAATGTCTTCGGCTATACCGAAAGGGGGTGGTACCCCTTCTATTTTTTTTGTCGCCCTACAAAGGCCCTCCTTTCTGGTGCAAATGATTTAATGTAATTGTCAAGCTCCTTTTCATGCAAAAACAACCAACCACAGTGACCAGGGTATAAGGTACAGGATGATCTCAAAGTGATGGATATAGGGTGGCAACTCCTTTTCGGTAGAGAAGTACCAGCACGCCTAGTACGACGCAGGAATATCATAAACACTTGATTTTGATACCAATGGATAGCTATACGGTCTTCCTCTTTCCATTGATATCAAAATGATTACCAAGTTACCTAGCATTATGTCAAAATGAAATCATAATCATATGAAGTTTGAATGTCAGTATGTCAATTTCCATATACACATACAGCGTATACATGATGGGAAATGAGTAGTTTTATATACACGAAGCGTTTTAGTGCCATAATAATGTTTTTGAGTCGGAAAAATTGCAAAATGTAAATGTTCCACCCCCCAGTATTTTCATCTTATGACGTCATAGTGACGTCATAATGGAATGTTTGTACTTTTTTTAATCGTCGGCTCAGGTGGACAACGGTTTAGTGTAAGGTTCTACAATGAACCATTGTCCTGGATCCTGTTTTAGGTTCTACAAAGAACCCCATGAAGGTTTTTAGATGAGAACATTATTTTTAAAGCCAAAAGGAGTTAAAACTGTTTCTTTTTTTCAAAATACATGAGCACACGTCAAAGGAAGGTTTCTAGGCATATTTAATCTTCTGCTAAAAACAACAGTTTTACATGCATATAAATGCAAACCACGTCCTTGAATTTATGCAACGTATTGGGATCGAGCAATATTCGGAAGGGTAAAATGGGTCATTTGTACTTGCCAGCCGGCCTAAAGGTCCAATTCAAAATTGCTAACTCAATATTTTTAAGTCATTTCAATATAATCTGTCATCATACATTTGCTTAATCTTGCAGTGCTTCCGGGGAATCCCTAGGATTCAATTAGGCCCAGTAAAATAAAAAACCGATTTCACGTCCGGGTTTTCGAAAAAAGAGGAATAGGGGCTTTTATTTATCGAAAAAAGTGTAAAGGCACATATTCAACCATGTATTTTTGCGTATTTGATTGCATTGTTCTGATAGGTAGACCCCTCTAATAAGTCACAACCCATCCAAAAGTGATTCTTGTATAATTAGCAAGGCTATAGAAAGCATCTCATGTTTCTATAGACATTTCATAAATAACCGAATTACACAAAATAAATTAAATTATCGAGCGCTTCAAAAGGAAGCGGAAGGGGACTTGTGGAAACGTTTTTTTATGGTTTATCGAGACCTTAACCACACCAAATTAAGAGTTGCTATGAGGGGCGTTTTACGTGTATTAACACATGATCAGGATCTTATCCATTTTCGATGTTTAAAATATGATGGTTTTGCTTAGCGCTTACTCTTTTGCTCCGGTACACACCTGTTAAACGAAAGATTGAGGTGAGGGAAGATCCAAATTAAGATTGATAATTCAGTCTTTAGATTGAAATTCATACAAAAATCCCATTTAAAATTTTCAATCAAATTTTAGATCCTTCCTCATCCCAGTCTTTTTAGATTGATTTTTCATCATTTGTTTTAAAAGAGTAGCGGTTTTTGTTTCAAATTTTGAAGTAATAGGGTAATGTTGGACTCAAATCTTGTAAAATACTCAATAAAGCCCAAAAACTTGCTTCATTTTAGTTTTCGTTTGTTATTTGTTTGGTTTTCCTTCCTCGCTTTGGGCATCGAAAGGAATTTCGTTATGGAGCTTAAGCGGCAAACATGAACGGTATACGACAATTTGACACTATTTCAATCATACTTTTACGATTCACAAGAATGACAAAACGTGATGCATTTTTCACTATTTTGGTGACTTTTTCTTTTACGGGTCATGTCATCTCAGAAAATCGCTATATGATATTTTTGTGATAAAAGATTGTTAGCAAAATCACAGGAGTATGAAGGCATGATTCCTGCGCTATACAGAGACCGTTTAACCAATTTTTCCGTGTTTTATCTGCAAGGGCGGCGCCAAGTAGTCCACTCAATCCTACGGTATGACCTGGACAAATTTGCTACAGAAGGTTTTTCTTGCTGTAACTTGTTTTTACAAACACTCCCGAACCCCATATCAAAGGGTAGATAAAAAGAGCCTTGCCAAGACATGATAATTTTTGCATAAACCTATGTGCCAATTTTTGCCTCTATTTTAATTATTATACAATATAAAAATGGGACGACCCATTTAGTAATAAAGTTTTCATCTTGATAGAATGGTCTTCACCCCTACACTCCATCTGTAGATTTTGCGCTGATATTCAACCCGTTTTTTATGTGAGAGCTAAAAACATGATTTTCTTAGCCTATATTGTAAAATTATAGCGGGCGACCAAAATGGGATACATTTTCGCTCATAACTTCCAAACCAATATCCTTTAGCCCTAATATTTCACAGTGTAAATAGAAGATAGTAGCTTTCTTCAAATACCAAAATGTTTCACCACTTCCGGTAAAATCTTGGGAGTATGGGGACGGTGCTATATCGATCAGTCCACGCCTTTAACTCTGATTCTGCCTTTGCTGTCCAACATATAGGACCCGAGGTACTTGAGTCTAACCTTTTTGAGTTGGGTAGTGCAGATAGTTGACGATTCTCTTCTCATTGACGGTCATGTATTTCATCCGTCTCTTTGGCTTTTAGAGTATGCTGACTTTAGCTGCAGCATTCTCAAATGATGCTTTGTAGTAGATCTTGTGCAGCACATATCCCATCCCTGTTAGAGCTGCAGAGTCAAGGTCCTGTGAGATGTTACTTTGGTGACGTCTATATAGAATGCTTGCCGCGTTTGAGGCTGCGTCCTACATATTACCCTGCTGTTCCAAATGACCCCCTTTTAAAATATTCCATACTAGTGACTCCTTTTTCTTCTTTCGCCATCCACTTTTATCCAAGTTTGCATAAAAAAGTATCCACTTTTCCAAAGAATGTGAAAAACCCAAATTCAATTTTTGCAGCCTAAATGCGCATTTTTACAATTTTATAATTCGTGGCAGCAATTTTATATTTCAAGGCAATTAGAACTCTTTAAGATGCACTTCCGATTTTAAACTTCAGGTTTAACATCATTGACCCCCTTCTTAAAGTTCATACTGGAATACCCCATTTTTATTCAGCTTTTTGGGACGTACATTCTATCTTAAATAGGACGCCTATTTTCACCTGGCCGGGAGTTACCCATCACTCGCATAGGGAGTGGCCCCCCCGGCACTAGTTGACCCATGTGTTTTGAATAAATACTCTCTGATATAATTTGCTAAATAAACATCTCCCCATCCCGAATGTCGTCTGACAAATCATCTAGAATGCAATTAATTTTGGCGGGAAAATTGCGGCCATCTTGAATAATGACCATCACTTCCCGCTTTCATAAGTATCAATTGCAAGTGCTACACATGTTGCAGGCATAGCCATGCAAAAACATGGGTTTTTTCAAAACTAACAAAACATGGAAAATCTCCCTAAACATGCATTTATGAGCGATATGCCTATACATTTATGGGCGTATACGTCCAAGTAATATAAATGCAAATTAACATGTCGTGCCAGCTTCCCTTTATTCGACCTTTTTGAATCTTGTGGGTGTGAGTTTGGGGTCTCTTTATACTGCTAGTTCAGCAAAAAACCTTCTGCGCAGGTTTTGTCCATGTGTACCTAGTATTTTTTCATAGATTGAGGGACTAAAGAGAGGTGCTACCGTGTACGAGAGGCGGTAAATTTCCTCCCCACAGTCGAGCCTTTCTTAAGGGAAAAATACCCAAATTTCATCAATTTTGAGGAAATTTCATGAACTATCCCCTTAGAATTAACCCCCCTCATTGCCTCCCGTAAAGTTCTGTTCCCGGTTCTATTTCTTTGCATTTTACTCTGCACTATGGCTCTACCGTTATTCTAGGGGGAGGCGTCATGGCGTCTGGGATCCCGCTTTTCAACACAGCGTTTGAATCCCCTGGAACTTCACGTTTGGAGGATTTGTATCAACCTTCCATGATGTATAGATAACAAATTATTTTATTGACGATCGATTGATTGAGGTGCATTCTTTAATTATAAAGAAGTGAGAAGATGAGAAAGTGTATCGACGCACATAAGATTTCGATTCTACAAAGAATCTATGGAATATTTTAATGCACATAGTCCGTATTAACGCTTTCTAAAATGGTATCTCGTATAGGTAATTATGACATCTAAGTCATGGCTTTTGGAAATGCCTTTTTAAGAAAAAAATGAAACATGGTTAACGGCTACTGTAGTAGGAATCATAGTTGTCTATACTGGCCTAGGCTATACCTGCACCTTGTATTTACCGTTTTTGCTCGTTCGTCGTTCGTGCATCTCAAATCACGTGGAAGATCCCTATTAGCCAGCTGATAGTTTCCTCATCCAGGTTGATCAGCCGGGGAATTCCTTTTGGGACTTGTAAACCTCACAAGTCCCTGTATGATGTGGCTAATGGTTTGTGGCTCCCCATAAAAAAAAATCGCCAGTTTGGTGATGGTTCTCTCCGATCTTGTGAAGGAATTTCTTTGTAACGACCAACGCCAGTTCTGAGTCTGTTGAGTTTGACCCATGCTTTCCATCAGGTCACAGCCTTTGGGCTTGCTAGATGGGCTGTCCCAAACTGCTCTTTTTAGTTCAAATTAGAGGATGACCTTGCTCATTACCATCTTTCATTGATCCAAGATGATCGATGGAGGGATACTGTGATGCAGTGTCATTGATTGGGTAGCAAGTGATTCCGTGGAATTCTCTGATCCTCACAGGGGGTTGGTGGTGGTATTATACTACCAGGTCATCACATTTCTTGGGCGAGCTGATCGTCTGAATGTTCCTCCTAAGGTTTTTGGCAGTAGCTATGCCAGACAATTGGAAGATATTCTACAGCGTCGCCAAAAGGCAACCACTAACAAGTTCATTGCATCCTTCAGAAGCGACATCAATCTTTGTGAATGTACGCTGTGACTCCATAAATGGTGCAAGTCGTATTCAGCAGTGGAGTATGCCTAGGGGAGGGGCAACAGTTGATGTTTGTAAGGTGTCAAAGGATTCACCCCATCCCTTTCCTGCGAGCCTTCTGAGGATGTTGAAGAGACTGCGTCTTGCACGACTGCCTTGGTGTGTGATTGAAGTAAGGCTGCGGTCCACTGTGACGCCAAGTACTTCGGTGTTGGGCATGTGACAGTTTTTTTTTCTCCGATCTAAGAGTGATTGTGTAGTTCTCTTTTTGCGCATCGATTTGTCAAGGTGAAACATAGCTGACGTTCTGGTTTGCTGAGTTTCAATTGCCATCGGTGAAGAATTGGCTACAGTGAGTAGGTCTTTCTGCAACACTGTTTCTAAGGACTCAAGCAATCAGCAGCTATTCCAATGCCGTGTCGCTGCGTAGGAGTACTGCCGAACAATCCCTTGGCATATCTGAGACGTAGATGTTGAAGAAACTGGGTTTTTTGCCATGACAGAACCTTGTGGGACCCCATTCCGAAGTTTGCGCTTCTACTGCGTTGCACCTTTGATGTCTCCAGGACGAAAGATCTGTCTGGATGAGAAGCATAATGACTTGACACTGGACATCATGGGAAGAAGTTTGAGAGCTTGAGGTAGAAACCTCGGTGCCAGACTGTATCGTACGCAGCAGTTAGGACTGCTCCAAACTTCTGCTTCTCTGGAAGGCTGTCTCGACGTCATAACTAGTCTGGCTCATCGGGTCAGTTTTGATTTACTCTTCGAAATCCTCTTGGTGCGGGTAAATTTTTCCTCGACCGTATCATTGATCCGGCCGAGTATCAGTCGCTCAAGCACTTATAGTTGTGAGATAGTAGCGAGATTGGTCTGTAACTCTTGGTGTCATTTGCTGGTTTCCTTGGGCTTCAGGATGCAATGACCTTTGAAGTCTTCATCTGGAGGGATAGTTATGTTCCCATGCAAGTGAAAGGAAAAAGTTTGGAGCCATCGCACCGCTTCGGGTGCCATATTCCTCAAGAATTATGTATGGATGTTGTCAATTGCCAGGAGCTTTCCCATTCTTGAGCACTTTATGCTTCGGTGATCTCATCGTAGGTGAATGGTTGGACATGGGGCTTTGACGGTGGAGAGTCTTGTTAGAGCTGTTTAATCCCTGCATTAACAGCACTAGAGTGGGCGTTCGCAGCGTGGAGTGTGGTCTTGCCACTTTCCATTGTTTGACAAGTACTGAAGCGATGGAGTTTGCAGAGACAGGACACTGCTTTAGCTGGACATCTACGCCCGGTGGCTTGTTAGGGTGTTCCAGGCCTTGCGTCTTGATGGGAAGTTGATATTGGATCTCTCCTCCTCCCATCTGGTGCGTCTCTTTTGGCCAATCAGATCCAGTAGCTGGTTGCCCTTTGCTTTTCTCTCAGTATCGCAGTTGGTGTTACAATACGCGCTTTGAAAACTCGTCGCATTCCTTGTCCCACCAGTGGGTGTAGGGATTCCTTTCTGCCTTTGAATGGAACATTTAGCTGCTTGGGGGAGCATGGGTCAGAAGTCAGAATATGCATCGTTGATGTTAGATGAAGCCGGGTCTGGCAACGTGGTGACAGTTCGCTGGTGATTTGTTTGAACTTGCCACTTGGGCCGGTTGGCTTTCCTGAAATTACATCTCTTTCTGTAGAGGCTGGAGATCGGTGACGCTTGATGTCACTGGTGACCAGACTAGGGCAATGACCTGATCTAGGAAATCTATGGAGGACCGTTTTGGAGCAGCGGATCGGATGTCGCTGGTGGACTGTTGACAGGTCGGGACAGGTCCATGTCCCCTGACTGCTAGAATAGAAGGTAGGTGGATCCTTACTATCAACAGCAGTTGGAAGTCTTGGCTTCAATCCATTCAAGAGCCGCTTTTCCATCTTGTCAGTATTGGAGTATCCCCATGCTGTATTTCTACAGTTGAAATCTCCGCAGACGAGGAGCTCCTCAGCGGAAGGGAAGTGGGCTCCCTACTGTAATGTTATTTTGAAGTCTGCCTCATCTGGTGTGGCTTAATGTTGGTGAAGTGGGTTTCCCATTGCTTCAACTTTTTTTATCCACTAGTGTGAAAAAAAAGAAGGGGGGAAGAAACGAAATCGGCGAATTTACATGCTAGATTTGGCTCAGGGTTAATCTCACTTGTATGCCTTGCTTCACATAGGAATCGATCCCATGCTTGTTGTGCGGAATGAAGCAATAAGGTCAAAACCTTCGATTGCACTTCTCGTCAGATTCGCAGTGAGTTCTTGGAGGAGATGATCTTCCTCGCGTTCTCCCTGAGAGCTGTACAGATGATGTCACGCTTAGTCATGGGTGAGACCCTCAACGTTCGCTGCAGGATACAACTTTGGTGCTTGCCATAAGGTAAGTTCCTCTGTGAGTAGTTCAGCCGCCTAGAATTGAGGGTGGTTCTTCAAGATGTTCACTGTGTGTTTTAAAACACTATGTTTTGGACTTAGTTTTGATCACAGTGTAGCCACAACATTGAGTGTGACTTTAAGCAGGGCCGCCGCGAGAGGCTTCAACATGACCCCTACCATTTTCCGCCGCGATAAGGCTTCAACATGACCCAAATTTAAGTTGTCTATACTGGGCCAAGGCTATACATATGCACCTTGGTAATTTAACGTGTTTGCTAAATCCTCCCTAATCAACGAGTGTGTAAATATGATTACTGATTAATTTAATTTAGTCCTTTAAATTGCACAAATGTTTGCTACTTATATTCGTTCCTCGATTTTGGGCCCTGTGATGCGCAATTTTCTGGTGAATTACGATCCGAGCGCGGGCTGAGCCGCAGTGGCTCATGTAACAGGAGGGGTTCACATCACCATACGTTTAGAGTCGAGGGAAAAAACCGATTGGCCAATACATCCCATTGTAGACGTCGCCATTGTTTTAACAATAACACTAGAAATTCTGGTTTTTTTTATAGTAAATACACATTTTTAGACCCTTGTCACAAGAAACGTTTTTGACCAAAAAAATGGATTTTTTTATACTTATCAAGTAATATTGTTCTTAGTACAAAGAAAAACAGTTGGAAGCTTAAAAATTCAACCCACAGTAAGATTATTTCTGAATTTGTATGTATGAATAACTGACGAGGACGACTGCGTATATAGGTCATGCACGGATCACTCTAGCGCTTATTTGATTTGTGGTTTGTGTCTGTATGGCTGTACTCTAATTTTGAATTCATTTGGGCGAGTTGCTGCATTAAAAGGGCTTGGCCGCCATCGTCTGGTTACCTACCAGTCGGTGGCAGCCAAAATCCCGAATTTAGACCATTGGTCATTAACACGTAAAAACGAATCCTGACGAAAATTGCGAATTTCAAATATATTATCAGCAATATTCATATTAAAAACCGTCGGGTTGGAGAATCAAAATCGACAATATATTATTTTTGAATTTTTGTGATATAGCGGGCGAGGACGAGCGTATGGGTAAAATGGAAACCGCATGATCGACCTAAAACTAAGGTTGCGTGAAGAGTAAACCGAATTGAGTGCCCTATTCTTCACCGTTGTAGCGGACTGTGAGTTCCCGGAGGCCTATATCTCCTGCACACTGGCGGTTTTTTTATGGAACATCATTCTCTGTCCTCGCTTGTCGCCTATAACATTCTCAATCTGTTCTCATTTTTTCCACAGGGGTTCTTACTATAGATGGATCCCTGTTGCTCAAGCTTAATTGAATTTCTTGGTTAAGTCTATGACTAGGCCCTAAGGCTATAAGAACGCCCTAATGAAAGTACAAAATCTAATAGTCCTTCTTGCAAACAGCTTAGAAAATCGACTTCGAAAACCAGATTCTTTACCGTTTTGAGCTTCACGATCCCCAAGATAAAATACGAATTTTTTAAAAACTTTCTTTAATATTTCCTTTGATATGTCATGCACTTTATTTTAGATACTTGCAAAACCTTTAAGGATCGGAATTGAGTTCACTAAGGCCACACGCGCCCAAATACTGCAAACCGCTAACAGTTCTCGCGTCTTATGATACTAGCACGCCATAATGCCGAAGGTCTGTTAGATGCATAATACGAAGATTTTTGCAATATGTTGCAAGACTTAAGAGTTGAGAATTTTTGTCGACCTGTCTGTGCGTCTCTTTTTTGCAAAGTATATCATTTACCTTCCACAAAGAGGCGAAGTAGACCTACTGTCAAAGATCCTTAGTCCTCTTGGAGCTTTGGCCGAACATATTTTTTCGATTGCATATCATCTCTGCTAGAGAAGTGCTCAGGCAAGTGACGGCCAAGAAATTCAATTTAGATTTCTCATCGGTTTAATACTTAAACTCACAGGGTAATCAAAACCTTTTCTGAATTTTGCATACCAACAATATTTTCGTATTTCAAACCTTCTGAGTTATAGATAAACCCGCTAAAAGGGGTATTTTTAATTTGTTTTTATGTATTTATACGGACCAGAAGAGCATTGTAATGACCCATGGAAACTATACCCGACATCCCCCGACATGATAGTTGGCCGAATTGGGATGGTAGAGAAAGTGAATAGAGAAAGTAAGAGAGTAGTGGAAATTTGAGGAAATAGTAGGAGAGGTAGAAAACGGGTAAAGGTTAATAGGGAGCGGGATTGGCGAGAAGGAGTTAGGGGAGCTGAAGAAGGTACGTAGGGAAAATGTTAGTTCGGTTGAGAGTAGATGGGGAGGAGGTGTTGATGTGGACTAGAAGGTTGGGGGTAGGAGGTCAAATTGGAGGGGAAGTAAGGAGGTGGTCGTCTGAAGAAGGAGTCAGGGAGAAGAAGGGCAGTTTACGTAAGTAATGGGGGAGGGCGTTTGGCAGAAATGAAGCCGCGAAGCCAAGGTGGATTCATAGAGGCGAGGGTTACGGAGAGTGAGTAGATGTGAAAGATTCGACGTTAAAGGCGCAGAAGGGGATCAGTGGGAGCAAAACCAGGTAGTGAGATGATCAAGTGGCGAACGAGAGAATAGGGGAAATAATGGTTATGGGGGAGAGAAGTAGCGTGGGGAGGTTGGGGAGGAATTGGCGCGAGATGAGGTGCAACTGGGGTGAATGTGAGGACAAACAGATAGGGTGGAAAGGGCCAGGGGGAATGAAGTGGGATGGTTATATATAGGGGAGGATAATGAGAGTTGGAAGTCTGTGCAATATGCCAAATAAAGAGATGGATCTAATGGGGCGTGAGTTTACAGAAAAAAGACGGCGGAACGGAGAATTGAGCGGGGCAAAGGGGGGTGTGCTTTCAGGAGCCTCGTGAGATCGGGATTGGGTGTAGAACCGATCAATTTGAAGAGGTGGAGTAAAAATGTGGAATAAGGAAGGCAATAGGATGGGGGAGGGGGGTGTTATGGGTGGGGGGGCAGATGTGGTGGCAACCTGGTGGGCGAAATGAGGGATCCTTTCCGTCCCTTCCGTCTGCCGTGTCTTGTATGAAGTACCTAATGTGTCTTGAAAGAATTCCGCAGGGCAAATGTTCCCCTTTTACCGATTTTTCGATAAAAGGTCAAAAATCTAAGAAAATTTGACAAAGTCCACTTTGGTGCTTAGATGTTCAACATCCAAAAGGACCAATTTTAGGGGTTTAGGTCTCACTTTTTACAAAAAAGGTACACTTAAGTTTTCGGAGTCCCTCAAAATTCCTCGTACGGCCCTGCGGGGGGGGGGTTTTCTTGGCGGGTGGTCTGCTAATAAAGTGGCAAACACTGATAATTGACTACCCTGAAATTTCCGTATACTGTGTTGTACTACAACCAAACTTTTTCCTTTATACTATTCAAGAATTCGTCCAGTTTTTAATTTGATCCTTACGTAATTTTCTATTGGACACACTATATAATCACTTTTTGACCAATGGTATCAGATCTCCCATAGACACCTGTTTTTTTCTATATGTTACTTTTCAAATCATACAACATCACTAATGCCAAGCATCCGTCACCAATGCCAAAAATGGCGACTCCATAGACCGCCTTTGTTTATTAATTCTGCTGATAGGCAACTCGTTTTCCACTGGATCCTTACACTCTAGAGCACTTATTAGACATATCGCATTTTAAAAGTTTTCATTCTAGCCTATGCTACTCTGACGAAAATGGTACTTGATGATACACTGGTTATATTTCTACAAAGTTGCCCAAGTGCTAAGGGTATAGTTTTAGACTATCTCCGTGGCACGCACATAGGAAAGGATATGGGCGTAAGGCCTCGCTCTTCCTAACCCATGGGCATTTGGTGACAGGACGAAACAATGGGGTCTATTGGTGAGAGACGCGCCAAATTGACCCCCAAAAGGGGGTTTTCGCGAGTGACCAATTGCAAAAATTTGCAAAAAATGTGGTCTTTGGGAGAGATTTTTTGCAAAATTTTCTAAAAAATGAGGTCTTTGGGTGTTTTCTCCAAAATAAAGGTGCGTTGGGCAACAGTTGGTTAAATGTTCACAAAATATGGGGTCTTGGGTGACGATGCTGAAAAAAGGGGTTTTTAACAGCCTTAAACATATATACTCGCTCCAGATGGTAGTGCCCCCCGACTACCTTCAACGTTTAGGTTACCAAGTTATACCCGCAACATGCTTGGGTGGGTGTAATGGGATATAGCCACTAATAATAAGCCCTATCTTATACTATGCACCTTTTAAAAGGGAAATCAATGAGGCTTTCCCTTGTGAGTCCTTTGGTTTGACAATGGTTGCACCTAATGCCAAAGGTACGCCGCAGGTCTTGCCAACGGACACAGTCACAGAACAACAGGAATGAGCTCAAAGGAGACTCATGCAGCTTAATGCTTGGGCCCCACGCGATGATATTTGGCATATCGGTACCATATATAGTGGCAAAACTAGAATACTACCAACTTGTAAAGACACTTCACTTAAATAATTTCTGCATAGACTTTCTAAAGTAGTAGCTTAAGCCTGCTACTTTGCATAAACAAAATGCCGCCATTCAATTGGCTCCATAACTGTTTTCAGCCCTACCCTGTCTGCAGCAGGAATTATTTTGGTAAAAATTAACATTAGATGTTTGTAGTAATGGCAAACACCAGAATTCAAAGTACATACATTCTTAATTAACCATAATTTGCATAAATCCAAAATTGCCGCATTTTCGTAAATTTTTGAGAATAATTTGACTTCAACATTCAAGTATCATATGGATGACTTTACACTCTAAGTTTATAATTACACTAGTGCTTAAATATAACTATAGACATGTATTATGCAAGACTTCCAATGGGACAACTTAAGCAGTAAATTTGAATAAACAAAATGGACGCCATTGAAATTGCGCCATAACTAGTTTCGGCTATAATCCAGACTCGAAGAAATATGTAGGTTCAAAACGGCTAAAGAGTGTTTGTTAGAAAACAATCAAAATAATTCATGAGCCATCTATTTTAATAAAACCTTTTTGCATATATCCTAAAAAACCGCCATTGTTACCCAATCCTTTCAGCACTTAGGTTGCCTTTTTAAATGGTGGCCAGTTTTTCATGCATGGGCATTTTAAGGGTTAATCTATTGCACTTGCAATTCATGTCTAACCCCTAACGACCTTTAAAACCCACCCGGACAAAAAAAATCAGAGGGACCCTTTCCTTGTGTTTATGGGAAAATTGCTTCCTATATCTGACCCACAAAGATACGACTAACTCACTTTTATATAGTTTTTAAACCACTTATTTTTCATACAAACTATCTGATGATCCATGTCTTGCACTAGTTATTTCAATATTTAAATGCACATTTTGCCCATGAATCACCATTTTTGCCAGTCATTAACAATATCGCTATCAATCTGTTAGTCTAGTAACAATACATAACATAAAACCAGCATTATACATAACTATGACGCAACTCACAAAGTATTTGCCACTCCAGTCCTCTTGAAGACTACGCCACCATATAGCTGTTTTGGTAGCTTGCAAACAGGATGTCTTTTTTCAGCTAGGAGCGACAAAGAGCTGATGAAGTAGCTCAGAATGACTACCACAAGGGAGTGTGCTCGCACCTCCTTTTCAACATCTATACCACGGACCACCTAGGAGTGAGGAACCTATCGTTTTATCTATGCAGACGATCTTGGAATTAGTGCCAAGAGCAGACTTTCACCGTGTTGAAGAGAGGACTCTCCAAGCTTGGATGAACTCCTAATTACTTCGAGGAAACCACCTACGTACAAATCCGTCCACAGACGGTTTGTGCTTTCCATCTACGCAACCATGGAGCCAAACTTCAGCTTAAAGTACCTGGTCTGGAACACCCCTGGAGCACTTCGATAACCCTGTCTACCTAGGAGTTGGGACCGCACTCTTTCTATAAGACCCACTCAAAAGACAAGAGTAAGTATTATCACGCAATACATCACTGGAAAACGTTACATCCTAGCATGAATTGCTCCACAGTTAGTAGTGTAGCTAGCATGCAAGAGCGTAGCTGCAATTATCTATGTGAGCACACTGGTGTCCGACAGAGACCTGCTGCCAACCGCCTTAAATCCATGCAGAGGTTTGAATCAGTCCCTAAGGAGTTTATGAGAGTAACATCTATTGGTATTGAACCTGTGAGAATCCTTCCACCTGGCGCTCTCCCCATGGGCTGAATGGCGAATGTCTCAACAGATGAGAACCATAACTGCCTGATCTAAGGTTTCCTTGCAGAATGAGGCTACCTGAAGCAGATCCGGACACTACCTGTGTTTTGGAACAGCACCACAGACAATGGAACATCTCTTGGTCGGCCCATTGTTGGAGCAACTATGCCCTTATAGAAAGAGCAACCCGCCATGTCAAGAAGCTTGATCTAGCGTTGAATGCCTCCTGCCGTCTTATCATAAGATTATTCGTCCAACACCAACGGAGTAACGTATACATTTAGCAGGAAGTTGCCCCATCAGACATCTGTCCTAGTTGTAGCGAGCATGCAAGAGCGTAGCTGTCAAGTTTCTAATGTGAAGCACCCTAGTCCGGCAGAGACTACTGCCAACCACCTTAGTCCAGAGAGAGTTTCTTAAGCAAATCAAACCTCTTGAATCAGTCGCTAAGGAGCTTAAGAGAGTTCATTTGTGGAAAGAAAGACTTGCTATCAACAGTCACATCTATGGTATTTGAACGTGATGAGTCAATCTTCCCCTGGTTTAGATGACTCCTCGTGACTGAATGGCGAGTTTCAACAGATTGAGAACTATAATCAGCCGATCTAAGGTTTCTTTGCAGAAGTGGGCTACTGAAGCGTTCCGGACACTACCATGTGGTTGTGGACGACCACAGACAATAACTCTCCCTCTGCATGAGAGTCCGACAGTTTCTCAATGGGAGGATGCTGTGCCAAGTTGTTCACGTCCTTTGATGGGTGATCTAGCTCACGACATGTTGAACTTTTGAAGTTTGTAAACGCGGGATTTGAGGAGCTTTTAGTCCAGAACATCGCCTTTGGCAGCAAATGCTCTGACAGGTCACATCAATTACTGTATATGAATGCATGGCTTTGATGACCTTGTCTTGTTTTTGGTTTCGCACATTCATAACATATTACAGCTAATGTCCGGTTGAAGGCCAGGGGCTGATGATCATTCACTTGATTCAAACTTGTGTGCCAGTATGGGTGTGCAGAAAAAGGGGTGTGTCGGTCTTTCTTGCGCATCTTTTTAGTAGCTGTGTACTTCCTCGAGGCCAAATGCACAATCTCTCAATGACATCTCTTTCTCTCTCCCCTCTCCTCGTCCTCTCTCCTCACTCTCATCGTCTCTCTCTCTCTCTTCTCTCTCTCTCTCTCTCTTCTCAGGTTTTGCTTACTGGCTGATGAACTTCTTTGCAACTTCAAAGAGTTCATGTTAGTATGTTGCGAGGTCACCATCAAAGATGAGAACAACTTGCGATACTAATTGTTTAGAGCAAAGAAAGCCAAAATTGAATCTGGCCTTGCTTCCTCCATGTTAGGACTGCCTAACCCTACATGCCGATGGGGCAAACTATATGATGCCGTGGAAGCCTCTCCCAGACACTTTAAGCCCCAATGGTCATGGCTGGATTGCCACGTCCTGATGGTAATTTGGTCATTAATGGTGAATGGCAACCTGCTGCAGACTCTTACCCTTCAATAATTGCCCAAGAGTTGCAAAGTTGCCAGACTGTGTATGTTATGGCTCATGGGATGTCCTGTACGAGTTTGTGCAGTATCGACATTTTGAAAACATGAAAGGTG
This sequence comes from Ophioderma brevispina, assembly GCA_023653785.1. Classification (NCBI taxonomy): domain Eukaryota; kingdom Metazoa; phylum Echinodermata; class Ophiuroidea; order Amphilepidida; family Ophiodermatidae; genus Ophioderma; species Ophioderma brevispina. Next base: position 204,098 of record JAMKCH010001389.1, read on the forward strand.
ATTATTACTTGGACGTTCTGAGATTAGGGGACGAGAATAGACAACAAGGCAAAATACCGATGACTAGATTGGCAATACTTATAATGAGAAGTTTGTGATGGTGAATAGTTTATGTATAATGCGTTGGTAAATACTTTTATTTATGCCCAAATCTGCCCTTTCTAATTGATTGAAAAAACTCGAAACACATTGTCGTTACAAGAATGGATCTCAATATTCATATGCAAATTAGGTGCTTTAACTATGTATCTAGACACCTTTATTCCGAGTGTAATACATTAAACACTTACAACGCCCATGATTCAAATGGCTATAATTCAAAAGCAACGCAAAGTACAAAATGCTAATTTGGCAACATGAGACCATTGAATATGCAAATTAATTTTATTTAATAGATGGATATGAATTCATTTTGGGTTTGTGTTTTAATCAACTTCTAATTTTAGCAGTTTGTGGGGAGTTTGTACCTAATATTTCTTCTAGGAGGGGGGGGGGGGGGGGGGGGGGGGGGTGCAGTCCAGGTATGGCCGAAACTATTTAGGCGCAATTCCAATGGCCGCCAATTTGTTTATGCAAATTAGCATGCTTAAAATTGTTCCCCTTGAAGTCTTGCATACACACACATGAGTATAATATAGTGCAATTAGTGTAATTGTAAATTTTAAGTGTAAGATTCATCCATGTGATACCTGACCAATGACTGGTTTAAGTCAATTATCTCAAAATTTATGAAATGGCGGCCATTTTGAATTTCTACAAATTAGGTTTAATTAAAATGCACGGATTTGGGTTCTGGTGGTTGTTCCATTAATCAAACACCTTGTTAAGCATATGTTCACTAAAAGGAATTTCTTCGACAAGAACAGGATATGGCCGGAAATATTATGGCGAATTTCAAAGGCGGCCATTTTCTTTGAATGCAATTAGCATCTTAGGGTGTCACCTTCGAAGTCTTGTATAAAGCCATGTTTTAATCGTTTCTATTAGTACAAGAGTTCATTGCAAACTTTGCATGTGTCTGTATATCTGTGTATCCTGAACAATTGACTTGTTTAAAGGCAAATGAGGCTCAAAATTTAGAACCTGGCGGCCATTTTGGATTTATGCGATGAGATTTAATTTAAATTATGATTTGAGGTCTGGTGGTTGTCCATTGTCAACACCCTTTCATGTTAGCATTTATTCCACTAAATGAATTCCTTCTAAAAGACAACATATGCTAAAACTAATTATGGAGCAATTTCAATGGCGCCATTTGTTTTATGCAAATTAGCAGGCTTAAGCTCCTCTTTGGCAGGTCTACATGCAAAATTAGTTATAGATGATGTTTCTGAGTAAGTTATACCAAACTCGCTTTGGCCATCCTGATGGTAGCCGACCAACTATCGGCCCAAGTACTAGCTTCTTTCAAATGCCCCGTCTCTTTCAAACCCTGTGTTTGTTACGACATAACTGACATCAACCTAATTTTGCGTTCCTGTAATGTTTGAGGATATTCTGCTTCGCTACACATCCTTGCCTGATACCAGACAAGCTGCATTCGAACTACTTTGTTATGCTTAAGCGCCCCGACGCATTTCGGTGGCAGCAGGTTTGACCACCCGTACAGGGCAGTACCAATCGTTGTCTAAAATGTCCAGTTGAATGTATTTGTATTTTAACAGGGGCTGCAACATTTTCATTTTTCTTCTAAACCAGATAAGCCCCGATTAAACGTCAAACAGTCAATTCAATTTTATTCATTCGCAAATATCCAAAGTAACTTGCATTCGAACAATAATGCACCGACATGAACGACCGTGTGTTCCATGTTCTCAATTTGTGCAGCCATGTTGCTGATGTGCTGGTTGCAAGCTTGCCTTCATCGAATTCCGTGATTAAAAGGCACATTTCCAGCAAAATTAATTAAAATAAAATAGGCTGAAATGGTTATATATGTGACAATTGGTAATTTCCACCCTTTTCCCTTTATTTTCAGTCACAAAGATTTCGAATTTAAAGTGTCCATGGACATGGCTGAGTAGATATTTCCTAATTTCTTACATTTTCGTACCTCAACCGTATCCTGATCATATCGCAACACAGATTTTTAAAGTGAACATCGGGAACGTGTGTTTAAATTTCAAGGGATAAATATACCCAAACAGGCAGGGGCCTTCTCCTGTTTCGCGAACGCGTATCAAGATGCGGGAGTGATTTGACCCCGTTGAATGACGTCAGAGTTCAAGTAAACAAGTTGTAAACAAAGCGTCAAACGTGGGCTAACCGCACCGCACACTCCAGATATCACTCCTGGTCGGTTTCTTTTCTGGGAACTTAAATAAAGCTATTCTGTTCTGATTTCTCCTTGTCATACGGTCACCGCTGGGGCAGCCGTCGACAATAATACAGCACATTATAATCGTAATTGTAAAGCATCAAATCAAAGATAAAGATGCGATATGAGACAACACGACGAGAATATCACAAGTCAACTGTGTACGTAAGCAAGAAAACTGGGCCACGCGAACCAGTCCGTTCACGATGACGATCATGACGCATATCGCGTACCGCGTATTTTTACTCGGACGTCACTTCTGGGTCAGCTTGCCAGCGCGATATACTTTCATTTTGGAATTTCCCTTTGAAAGCTTGTCCAAACACATGATATTATGCCCAATTTTTATCAAATATACGTTTTCTCAATTACTGCTTCATGCAGATTTTTACATAGATACCAATACAATAAATAATGAACCATTTTGGTGGTATTATAAGTAGGTTTAAAGCATGTCCATGGACCTTTAAATTTATATAGCCACTATATAAATCGAAAACCTCCGCTAATGATAACATGTATGATTTGAATAAGAAGCCAAGTTGAATGGCTTACAGGGTGGTCCTCCACTTTCAAGTGGAGAGGAGTATCCCCCCCCCCCCTCTCCTTCCGCCTTCGCTGGACAATAATACTTGAGAGCGCCCTACATCTACATGGCAAAATGTGCCGGGTTCCCCAGACGATGGCGCCAACATCATCAACTCAACCCAATGAATCAAAAGAGTTTACAGCGTAAACCCAGACCGTGTCAAACCACACCGGGTAGAAGTTTTATAAGTCCCCGGCTTATGTCTACCTACAACGGTAAAGACTATAGAGCATCGATTCAGTGAAACCTCTTCACGCAACATTAGTTTCACGCATAGGCTATTCCGCTGCTCGTCTATGGAGCCCGGACTAAATGGCTCCGGGCGGAATATATCTCTTTTACACCGGTGTGGCAGGAGATAAAGTCCACCGGCTCACTGTCCGGCCTACAACGGGATGAATAGTTGCACTCGATGTTGGTTGACTCATAGGGCACTAGGCAAGGCATTCGAATCAGTTGACTCTTCAGGCACATTAGTGTCACGTTTTTTAATTCCGTTGTCGTCTATGAACCCGGCTATATGGCTTCCTTCCGGACCATATCTCCTTTTACACCGTGTGGCAGGAGATAAATTCCGCCGGACTCACTTGTCCACCTACAATGGTGAGGAATAGGGCACTCGATTTTGGTTGACTCTTCACGCAACATTAGTTTTCATACTTTTTCCGTTGTCGTCGATGGAGCCCGGACAGGTTCCTGCCTAGATCATCTCCTTTTAACACTGGTCATGTGTGTTACCAAGTCTCACTTACGACCGTCGTCTCGTCCGTTTTTAAATATTAAAAGAATACCCTATTCAACAAATTCCATCCAAAACGTTTATTTTGGATACCTCTTCATAGATAGAACAGAGATTCTAGCGACGACCGAAAAACACGATTCTCGAACGAAATCTCTCGATCTGACTTTGATCTTATTCTGACCACTGAATCTTTTATGACTCTGGTATTGGTCCTATCGGTCATATATCCCGTAGCACGTAGCAGGGGGCGCTAAATTTACCCTAAAGAGCGATTTTTCATAACTTTTGGATATATTAATACACTGTTAACCACTGTTAATTACATTTTGCTTTTTCAAAATTAATAGGGTTTTTAAAAGTGCTGTTTTTAAGTTTTAAACCACATTGTTCAGTTTGTTTGTTATAAAATGTTGACAATATCAGGTGAAACACAGTTTGTTAAAAGATTGCGAGTTTGTTTAAAAATCAAATCAATGTGCCCGGTGGGGGGTCTGTATTCGGTCGCGCAAAGCATCGAACTTGGGCTTGATCCTTATTTCTGGCGAAAATAGGGTCTTCCAATGTTTTAAAACAATTTTATGGACTTGAACTACTTTGGGCTAATTAGAGGTTTGTGGAGGTGAACTGGTAAAATTTCTCGAACTTTAAAAATGGAGCTAAAATTTGTTACTTTTGTGGCAAGGTAGGGTTCTTAATAACAGAAGCTACTGAAAGTGTCTTAAAACGTTCAAGTAGAGG